>JANCOA010000045.1:12317231-12327814 GCA_024363135.1 Leptodoras oyakawai
ATTAACTGAAACATAAACAGCTGTGTAGGAGGCTTAAACCTGGGTGAGGAACAGCCAAACTCTGCTACCAAGGTGAGAATGTGGAAGACAGTTTCATGTCACAGGACATACAGCATGGCAAGACAACAAGACGAAAGGTAGTTATCCTGCATCAGCAAGTGTTCTCCCAGACAAAGATTTCAAAGCAGACTGGGGTTTCTACATCTACTGTTCAAGCTGTTTTGAAGAAGCAAAACGAACATTGGGCAACATTGAGGACCATAGACGGACCATAGGACCAATGTAGCAGATGACAAACACATCAAGCTTATTGCCCTTCAAAACTGGAATATAGACACACACACACAGAGAGTGAGAAAGGCTGACAATCATCCACCACACAAATAATACCTGTTCTGTGGTGGTCCTGACCACTAAAGAGCAGGATAAAAGGAGGCTTATAAAATGGCCAAAGAGTGTAGATACAAAGATGTGGTTTTAATATTCTGGCTGATCGGTGCAATAACAATCAATTTGTTGTTAATGTTTAAAAGAACAACCAATTACTGAGTAAATACAAGTTATAAGACATTTCTTTAACTGGCATGACTTGTGACCTTCAGCAGGGCATCCCTTTCCCTTTTATAGTTCAGCAGGATCTATGGAATGAGTCAGGAAGACATATCATATTAGATGTGTGCAAGGGCCAGCTGGGGAGGGCTGGACACATTGTGATCACTCACCTTCATCCTTAATTTGTTGTCATTACATTTACAAGCATTTCAAGATCAAAAGCAACTAGAGAGGGAGGGCAACCATGTGACAGACTGTGACAGTGAATATGGAGTGATATTATTTATTCTCTACATTTTATTAATCATTACATCATCCCAGGTTTTCATTAAACACATTTCTATTCAGCAGAGCTATTTCTTCTGTATGTTACCTGTACTTTCCACAACCAAAGGACCAATCTGTATCCTAACATGTATCCTTTTGTAGTCTGTCAGTAGATTTTCATGTTGTTTTTGGAGACTGGGAGGTGAAGTGAGGTGGGGTGCAAATTGGCTTTCTTGTGCTGGAAATAAACTCCAACTGTTTGCTATTGACAGGCCTTCCTAAATGTTTGTGTGCAGGAGGGGAAATTTAATTATCTTTCATCAACTTTTTTTTTCCTTTCACCTTGCGGGAGGGTCCTCAGGAGGGGGGTAAAGGGAAAGGAAGTGAGGAGATAAGAGTAGGGGGAGGGGGGTCATTATCTGTAATGGGGGAGCATGGAGGGCCACTTTGTCCCCTGTTTGATCTGTCTCTCTAGATGACACAGCAGGAAATTAAAGATGAAAGAGCTCTGCGACTACTGTCTAATAAACAGCGGGAGCACACAGACTCATTTTCAGGCTGTGTACGACTCCTATAGGGATTTTAGCCTGCTCTATATCCACTTTATTTCAAAGTAATGAAATGCCTCTGGCCACATACATTAAGTGAAAAATTTCATTAAACTATTTGTTAAACAACTGTTAAGCTGTTACTCTGTTTTACACAAAATACAATAGTGCATAATAGCATTGAGGCTATTCAACAATAAATTCTTATTTGATAAAATGATAAAAAAAAAGGAGATGATATTCCACTTAAAAAAATGAAGGTTGTTAAACAATCACGTGTAATTAAGAATATGTATTGCCATATTGTTTGATTCAAATTTGCCTCTTTGTTGTGGCTTTGCCTGCTTTATTCTGCTCATTACATTACTTTAAACAAACAATTAATCACTGGTATGGTGTTCCTCACATTTTTCTTTGGTCATATTTCTAGTGGGTAATAGTAAATAAATGAGTGTCTCCAAAAAGCTGCTATCTTATATAAACACTTTGAATGACAGAGCACAACCCCCACTGTGGCAAAGAATCTCCCTCAATTAACACTCCCTACCATATTTCCCAGTGTTTGGGGGGAAAGAGAGTATCCAGACTGCCGGCCTACATCAAAAGAAGAGCAGCCCAACCTCCTCAACCTCTTGGACGTCCCATGCCTTTAATTAATCGTACCACAATAAGCCAAACTTGTGGATAGGTAAGATTATCAACTGTAACTTTAATAGGTCTCAATGGTTAACCATTATACACTGATAATTAAGGACAACTTTATTTATTTTTTTGTTTGTTTTGTTTATTAAAAAAAATTGTGATACTGTGAGTCTTTGATGCGCAATTTATGATCGTCACTTACATACCTCCCATACATCCTTCAAAATGACATTTTATCTAAATGTATAATGCAATGTACAATGTTAAGTAATTTACTATTATTATTATTATTATTATTATTATTATTATTATTATTAATGTTATGTTTTGCTTTCTATGTACGATGGTTAAACTGTAATAATCATTTGTTCAATTTTGTCTGTATATGAGCCTCTTGACCTTGCAAGGCAAGTGCAAATGGAGCCTCTAGTCTACTATGAAATGCCAATATGAACCACTTGGCCTTTTTTGGCAAGAAAACACACTAAAGGGAAGTTATGGATTTGTTGCTCTTCACTCAATTAATGTATCCAAATGTTACTTTATAAAATAGCATTATAAATATGGTGATCTGTGGGAGTCCAGAATGCATAGTTCAATGGGTACAATCACACTTACGTACAATCTAAAGGAGAGAGAGAGAGAGAGAGAGTTTCATTTTGTACCATTTGACCAGGAGAATTCCATGTAAATGAAGCCGCTTGTAGATGAATGTGACTTTGTGGTCATGGCAGATGTGGTTCTCAACCCTTAGAAACATAGATTTACTATTTCACGCTCCAGAGTTCATGCTGTCCTAAAAGACTGAAAAGTATTTCATTCCAGGATTACAATTTTACATTCAGAGTGACCTATCAGTCACTCACAGTTCCCTGGTGCTCTCGATTAATCCCTCTATTCTTTCTTTTAAATTAAATTCCTCAAGATTACGCATTCTGTGTTGATTTAACAAATTTCTCATAACTGTTTAAAATATATCAATCGTTTTCAGTATCTCAGTTGTTACTAAGTCCATGAAAAAGATAAAGTCACATTGTTTTATGTGTTTTCCTTTCTAAATGTATGACCATCTCCAGTGTAAAATATCTGTATAAATCTGTGGATAGAGAGGTGAATAGAGGATTACTGATGTAATAAATCTGCACAATAGTTGCTTTTAATAACAGAATTTGGACTTTCAGTCCTGGTCTTATCCTTAGTCTTGTGTACCAGATGATTTAACCCCAAAAAAAGGTTTTCTAAGGTAAAAACAAAACAAATGAAATTAACTAGGTGACATGCAATTTTTTTACATAAAAGGAGAAAAAGTATTGCACTGCAAAGGAAATTTTCAAGCTTTTGCTTCTGGAGGAGGTTGATAGTACGTCTTACCGAGCGTGACACTGTGCTATGTAAAACAGCGCACTCAGGTGGCCTGGGCAGGTAGGTGGGTTTCTTTGCTGAGCTCTGACCATTTAGCTGCCGATAACAGAGGTAATTGCATTTCTGGAAGAGCAGGAGCAGATGAAACATGGCGCGTACAGATACCAGTAGCACATCAGCTCCTTCTGTTGGAAAATTTCATTTCTTTCCATGTGGAAGACATGAATCCAAATCCATTCCCTCTGCACTTTTATCAAGCCTGGCCCACCAAGTGGGGAGATGGAGGTAATTCACTCAGCTGTAACTCACCACTTTAATCCAATTTACAGCCACCCCCAGCAAGAGATAATTACAAGTCTTAAACCAGTTAGTAGAGGAGTAAAGGGGGAGAAGAAACCCTCACTCTCTCTCAAACCACGCACGTGGCTCAGAATAGGATCGGCAGAGGGAAGGGTTCTGCTGGCAGGACTCAAGTGTCGCATTGTTAAAATGAAGAAAGTTTATGTTTAAGATAAAAAATTCGCAGCAAATGGAAGCTTGGTTGATGTGATAGTATATTAATAGTGTATTAATGTTAGTTCTGAAAGAAGTAAAAGCTGGGTCTATGCTCAGCATTTCACTCAGCTGCAAGAAAAAGAGCTCAATATGTTTGCAGTAAGATTTCAATGAGGAATCTACATAAAAATCGAATGATTCCTGGCTTTATATTGTACCTGGCCCACCTCATGTTTCCTACGCACTCAACTTAAAGCCTCAAGTGGAGCATATGAAGCAATTTCTACATAAAAAGAAAGATTCACATATGGTGACAAAGAACATCATTATCTCCTATGTACATTTGGCTTGAGTTATTTTTTTTTGTTGTTTTTAATCAAATTTAAGCAAAATAGTCTCATTAATTCAGAACCATCCCTTCATACAAGCAATCTTATCTGGAAAAAAAATCCTTTTTCCTCATGTGAAAGAATGTACCATGATGAAAAAGGCTATTACACCTTCAGAAATAAGCTGCTCCGAGAAATTCATATGATTTTGTCTATTTGTTTCATTTCCTATCTGCTTTCTTTAAATGAGTGAAATTACGCTTGCTGTATCAGCTTTCCGCCAACATGTCTCAGCTGAACTCTTTCCATTTTTTCCAGCATGTGATGTCCCATTGCATTCCTCTGCAAGAAATCTTTCTATCTATACTGTATATTCAATTTTCAATGAAGTGTATCCCACTAGCATCTCAAAAATGTCTTTGTAGTGTGCATCATCGATTTTCAAAAAATGCTATAACAAAGAAAGGGCAATTATTGATTTTTCTCCCATTGGATGTAATGTAACACTTACCCTTTTGTAAACAGTATTAGCCTTGTATCACTGGGCTTTGCAGGGGAAGTGACACTTGGACCATCACATTAATAACTATTTTGACAAAGTGTCATTATCTGATCCCAAGGTCACAAATTGTCATTATTCTTCTTCAATCAGGAATGCAACTCTGTGATTCTGTGTGTACGCAAGATGAAATTGATAGAGTGGGTTCTCTATTTCTAGGTCATTTCAATTGTGTCATACATTACTCTGTGATCAGCTTGTAATCAAAATGTATTTCTTGAATGCTTTCATCGATTCTTTAGAGCCAGCTTTACATAAACCTCCATTAGGCTGCTATAGATAAAGTCTTGTTTTGTGATGATGCCTTGGTTTATTTTCAGCGTCTGATCAATGTTCGCTCCACTTCATACACTGTGTCAGCTATACATACAACTTTATTGGCATATGATATGAGTAACCAACTATGTCCTTCTGTCATGATATAAAATGTGCAAATAAAATTTTACTTGCCATCCTGGATCTGAGAAGGATGGCTTGTTTGGTGGCCTGGAAAGATTTGCAGAGTTAATGATTTTGTTTTCAGTATGTTTTTTTTTTTTTCCAGAAAACAACATCTTGGATCATTGTAGATGACAGCAGTAAACCATTTAAAACCAGACCAGTCTGAAGTGTCCTTCTTTGGATTTAGAACTAAGAAATGGGGTTAAGTTGTGTTAAAGAATGTGAGGAAATCATAATGAGGTGCTCTCTTGGGAAGCGGAAACAGCAGTGAGCCCTAATTAATGAAAGCAGAGACACCCATTCAGTGTCCCATTCAACATTGCACAATGGCCATCTCTCTGAAGCAGAACCTTCTGTGGAATATTAAAGAAATGAATGAAAACAGGCGCAAATGGCAGACCCTCGGCCTCCCCCTCGGACGTTCAGCTCCTCGGTTCTCATTGTATGCCTGCTCAAGAAAGTCTCCTCCACTCTTCTGAGGGAGTCCCATTCAGCACAATGTGCTTCAGAAGATCCTGCCATGCCGTTTTGTAAATATGACCATGGACAATATGAACAAAGAGAAGGCACATTGCCAACAAGTATCCAATTTAGCCCTTAAAACATGCTAACTCCTCAAGCCTCCTCTCCTTACTCAGGTGGCTGAGAAGAGGCAGAGGGTTATTGGGTATGTGGTGGGGGTGCAATAATGCAGACACAAGTCATGTCATTGCGAATTTCAAAGGCATGATGGGAGAAGCGTGGACCCACCTGACACTGACTGTCAGCCCTGTTAAAGGATTTAGTGTTGACTCTCCTCTGAACTGAACCCTTGCTGATAATCTGTTCCTTAACTGCACATAAGGACATAAGGCCAAGGGCTTCTAAGGAGTTCAGCAAGGTGTTATGTAGCGCTATGGTATGTGTGTGTGTGTGTGTGTATGTGTGTCTTTCTTATGTGACAAGACCAGAAAAAAGGGCTAAGAAAGGGCAGTCCAAGCCCTCAAAACAGCCTCAATTTTCATGCCATGGATTCCAAAAACTGTTAGAAGCATTCCTTTGAGACTCTGGTCCATGTAGACATAACTGCATCATGCAGATTTTTCAGATACATCATCCACATCCACAACATCCACATCTCAAAGGTGGATTCAGATCAAAGTTGTCTGAGAAGGCCACCAATTTCAGACCCTACCATCTGTGTGCTTCAGTAGAAATGGATATTCATCTGACCATGCTACATTTTTTCCAGTCCTCAACTCTACAGTTTTGGTGTGCCTGTGCCAACTGTAGCCTTAGTTTTCAGTTCTTGGCTAACAGTAGTAGAATGTGATGTGGTCTTCTGCTGTGGTAGCCCATCCGTGCATTCTGAGATGCTTTTCTGCTCAGTACAATTATACAGAGTGGTTATCTGAGTTACTCTAGCCTTTCTGTCAGCACAAACCATTCTGGCCATCCTCTGTTGACCTCTTTCATCAAAGCATTTCTGTCTAAAGAAGTGCCTCTCACTGTTACTTTTTCTTTATTGCACCATTCTGAGTTGTGTATGGAGATTCCAGGAGATCTGCAGTTATGAAAATACCCAAATTAGCCCATCTGGGACCAACAATCATGTCATGGTCAAGTCAAAATCACTGAGATCACATTTTTCCCCAGTCTGATGGTTGATGTGATCCTTACCTGAAGCTACTGGCCTGTATCTGTAAGATTTTGTGCATTGCACTTCTGCTACATGTTTAGCTGATTAAATAATTGCATGTATAAGTAGGTATACATGTGTTTTCAACAAAGTGCTCAATGATTATGGTTTACAGTATTCATACTGTATAGCATACATTAGTTTTTCACCATACCTGTGTGGGTTTCCTCCCACAGATGAGACACATGCAGTCAGGTGAATTGAAGAAACTAAGATGCTCCTAGGTGTGTCTTTCTGTGTGTCTGTCCTGTGATGGATAGGGAGAGATCTGTCCAGGGTGTTCCCCTGCCTTTTGTCCAGTGAGTGCTGCGATAGGCTTCAGCAGCTCCCATGACCCAGTAGTAGGATAAGCAGCTTTGATAATGAGTGAGAGAGTGTTTCTTTGATCTGCTGTGGTATGAGGATAGGGTTTGGGGTGTGTGTGTGGAGAGAGAGGGGCATTCAAAGTCAATTAGTTGCACGTTTATTAGTTTGTGACAGGCATGAGGGCATGTAGATTAATTCATGACCCCAAGAAGGATTGGACAAGAATTATTGCCAAGCACATCTGTCAGACCTGAAAAGTAAAGGTAGCATTAATGCAGCAACAATTTGTGCTCAATTAATTATGCGTATTAATGAAGTTATGCTTGATTACACATATATAACATCAAACAGATTTTTTTTTTACTTCATACAGCTCGGTGGCACTAATGTGTAAATAATTGAAATGTCCAAATTAAGTGTGCTAATCATGGTTTAGTTTTATTTATACTCTCCTTAAGCTGTACAGTAATTATACACAACAAAGCCACCTGTTATAATTCAACTATAAGAGATCTCAAGGTTTGACCTTTTCCCCTCTGACCCTCAGTTAAATCAAATACCATTGTTCAGAGATTGATTTAATAGGCACAGTGACCTTTTTCATGGTATGTTTATAAGGTTACTGCTTTTAATTTTAGATTAACAACTATCAACTGGGTTAATGCCATCTAAAGAGAAACTGTTTGAGGTATTGTTCAAGCATTTAGCAATGCAAGAAATGCTTATTTGTTAAGCAACATGAAATATACAAAAAAGGATTAACGTGTAAATCCTCTGAATTCTATAGCATTGACTTCTTAAGCCCTTACTTTCTCATTCAACAGTCCAGTAAACAACATCTGCTGTTCCATTTGCACACCTTCCATGCTAACCTCTGTCTATAGTTAAGTGAATACACAACGAGAGGTAATGATCTTCTACTAATGTGTGCTATTACCACCACACTCACAGTGATGGATTGAAATAGATTTGGATATGTTGTACATAGGTCTTGGTTTTCGTGTGCAATGGCATTAGTGTGTATGAGGTCATATACTATAATGTCTTTGCTCTGTGCAGTTTTCTTGTCATTTTATTATTGCTTAAACAAATCAGAATTTCAGTGACATCTGATGTATAATTGAAAGAATTTTTAAACCAAGACAGTGCTTCTGTTTTTTTTTTATTTATTTTTTTTAATTAAACTGTTTGATAAATCAAAATAATTTCCTTCTGTCCTCTACCTGCCATTGGTTTGTTTCTCTGTGACTTTTGCTAGATTATAGATCAACTTCTTACATGCAGATCAGGGCAAGATCAATGCTGCTGTTCATCCCAAGCTGTTCAATACTCCCTAAATCAATGGCTCTGAGTTAACCATCATCAACTTCTGCTGGCCCAATTAATGGAGACACCACATCCACATTTATAAACTGCCTGTCTAGATAGAGCATACTGTGTCCATTGGTTCTCGGTTCACTTACTGTGGTCTGGAAGACCCAAAACTAGATCACTGAGTACATTAGTAAAATTTATGTCAGGTATTGTTTTTATGGCATTCACTATCATCTTGGGAATTGTATTTGAAAGAACAGTATTCTGCTCTGTATTAACTTCTTTTCAGGGTTAATATTTAATCCATGACCTTTAATTTACATTGGCAAGTAGGAGCTGTCTTCAACATATTGTTTCTTTTAGGGGATCATTGACTAAAGGGAAAAGACTGCATTCCTTTCACTGTATGTAAATCATTTTCAGAGTTTATGACCTTCCAAAATGAAACAGTTATACCTGCTCATATGATTTGTCCGTTTGAAACAGCTACAGTTATTTATGACTGTGGTACGTCTAGTTGATTTACTGATGAATGTCTAGCAAGTAAAAAAAAAATTATGCTTCATTACAGGTTTCTTTGAAAGGTGAAATGTGTGTTGTTTTCTGTGTCCGTACAAGTAATTAAAAACGTACTCCTCTATGAGACTATACAAAAAAAACAGCTTGTATGAAAAAGAACAGCTCTAAAGAGTGTCACTGCTATTTAAGCATGTTAAACAAGCTCTCTGTAATACTTTCTTTTAGTCACCAGATTTGCCTCAAGGTGCACAAGTTTCAGATCAGGGAAAAACTGAAAGTCAGAACAGGCAAGCGGCCCACCATAGAGGCTTCAGCTGAGCAGCACAAACTGTTTTCTCAGCAAAGGGATTGACTCTAACAAATGTCATAAGCCTTTAATGAGAGAGCTGATCTCACTAAACCCCACTTCTATTCACCACTCCTCTGGCCACTGGAGTCTCTGAATCTAAACAAGGGATCTCTCTTAGAAACCCACTGCAGCCAGGCAACATGACAATGCAGGTCAATTAATTGGTTAAAAAACTGGGAATCCAATTAATGTGTATCAAGCTGGCATTTTTGCATGATGATAGCTCATTAGTGGGGGAGTTTTGCCGGATTATCCCCCCCTCGTTAAAAGGCTGTCTCACTCAGTAGGGCTTTAGGCAGCAGGGAGGGGATCCTTTATTCAACAGGTCTGAAACAAAAACTCTGTGTTATCCTCACTTAATGGGTTTAATGGTGTTAAATTTTTAAATAGCTTGGGCAGATGCCTTTTGAGTTCCCGGGCTCTACTCACCGCAGTAGGCCTGGCAAGGTTCAGCTATTCACATTTTCCATCAGTCATCAGTGGGAAGGTCAGTTAATGGAAAACTTTATAGATATTATTTGTGTAAGAAATACTAGAAATATATTTTGAGCAGCCCAAAGCAGATATAATTATCTGACACCTACATAGTAAAATTATACATTTAACATTTAGCTCTGGATCCATTTTAAGTGCCCCACCACATTCACTCTTACCTGAGCACTTTAACCTTCTTACATATGTGGAATTTTCATATGCTCAGCAGGAAGTAGCATAAATTTTTTTTAAAAGAGCATGGGAAGAAGTAAAGCATGTTCTCTCATTGTATTTACTTTAGTCACATTGCGACAGATGAGGTCAGTTCGAAATTACACTCTGGTGTAAAAGTAAATTAATTAAAAGGAACTAATTATATTTAAATCATTGGAATGTCCTTAATATCTTCACACTTTTACCATAGATCCTTGTTACCCAAAATTGCTGAAAAACTGAGATTGCTACCTAAGAGTGCTGAATACATTTTTCAATAGTAAACTGTATGTTTTCTTCAGAACACTGTTGAAAAATGATTTTAAATAAAGTTACATTTTAAGAGTTACAAGGATTAAATGGCCCCACAAACATAAAACCCTGATAATTATTTATATATGTATATACCTGTATTTGCCTCACAGCAAGAAGGACCCAGGTTCGATCCCCGGGTGGGACGACCTGGGAAATTTCTGTGTGGAGTTTGCATGTTCTCCCCGTGTTTGCGTGGGTTTCCTCCGGGTACTCCGGTTTC
>JANCOA010000045.1:12339789-12351475 GCA_024363135.1 Leptodoras oyakawai
GAATCAAGCATGCCTAAACGGTTGTTTGAAGTGATCAACAAGAATGGAGGAGATACTCATTACTGAGTCTTTTTTGATCAGGAGTGTATATATACAGTATATATATATATAGCTGTATCCCCAAAGAACATATATCTTGAAATAGATGATAAAACACAAAACTCAATTCATACTGATTTGTCATACAGGATTGCACAGTCATTTGAAAAGAAAGTAATTTGTATCAGTGGATTGTTGATAGTATTCAATTTCAAGAGGATGAGGTCACTGAGAAATGCTCAGAGAGACAGACTTTTGCCACTCTTGTAAACAGTTCAAAGCAACAGTGCAAGTAATTTATGTATCAGTGAGTTCAGATGTGAGGGGAAATATTTGACAAAGGGTGGTTTTGGCTGACTCACAGGAGCACTCCTCTGCATGCTTTCCATTTTCTTTGATACCAAGTCACTCTTCAGAGATCACACACATGCAATTGTTCACCAAAAGCACTGACCGTAGGCATATAGGATATTACCAGGAAGTAATAACTCTTTCCAGACAAACCAAAACAAGTGCTCTGTTGTTCTTTTAGTGACATTTATCAGATATGTGCACTATGTGAATAACCACGTATCAATAAAATTTACTGGTTGTAGGATATATACAGGATCTAGTGAGCAGTGTTTAACAGTGACTGTGGTCTACACATTAGACACAGGGTGAAAGGAGAGGTCAGCTGCATGTCTGCCATTAACTGTGGATTAGTGCTGGGCCTAACACTCATTAAAGACAGGGTTCTCCTGACATCTACTCAGGAAGTGGTCATTCTCTCTCTCTCTCTCTCTCTCTCTCTCTCTCTCACACACACACACACACACACACACACACACACTAAGATTAAGTGGGGAGAAGATCCTACAGTCACATTCACAATCTACATTTTGTAATGAATTCTGACTAACATGGTTGATTTTATTTATTTTAAATGAATAGTGTTGTAAGGAAAACTAAGTGAACCACTTCCCTTAACCTTAGTCATTCATAATTTATCATGATTTTGCGCTCATGTGTCGGAAAGCAACAAAACCAAAACTTGGGTTGTGTTTATTTGAAGGCAAACAAGAAGTACGTCACTGCCCTCTGCTGGTGGATTGTAGGTATTGATTATAATTGTATAATGGCTCATTGTACTATTTTACAAAGGGCCATAAAGGACTTTGATAGAGCTGACTGATGAATATCATTTTAAAAGTCCAGCTGCTCAGGACATGCATCAATAGTAGCACACCTACATATAACATCCTGCTCCTCAAGACTCAGTACACTTCAGATGGACACACTTAAGCACTACAAGCAAAGCACTGCAGAAGTCAATAGGACAACAGCAAACAATGCCAGCAGTGATGTCATTAAATTCAGGGCCATGGATTTTAAAGTGTCTCACCATCGAAATCTACACAAATAAAAGGAACAAAAATGACTGCCTTTCTTGGATTTCTTATTGTAAAGAGAGAAACAGCTCCCATGCTCATGTTCTTCGTATACAATCAGCACTAGAATTATTGGCACCATTCACGAATGTATAAAATTACTCACACAATTATTCATTATATCCATAAAGGTAAGGGAAACGTATTAACGGAAAGACTTTTGTACGGTTTTATACAGAACCTTTAAGGGTTTCTCCAGAGGGACACTTGAATAAGACATATATATTCTATATTTTCTATATTTTCTAAGAGTATGTACAGAGTGAAATTTTGAGCTTAAAGATATAGCTTTATTTTAACATAACATTTACTATGCATAACGCTGATTTTAAAATTATTAGCACATCCACAATTAAAATGTGGTGAGATCCCTGTGGAAAGCATTTCACACTAAGTCTTTTCAGGCTACAGATTTTCAGTTCAAATGCAAGGACTCAGTGGAAGACTTGAATCATTGTGTGTAATATTTATTTTGTATCATCTGTTTGGACCCGTTTTAAAAGAGCCAATCAGTCCGACGTAGCTCTGTTTAGATAAATTGTACCAGTAGGTATATCTGATGGAATTTCTTACTCTCTCACTCAAAAGGAAACAAGGCTTCTTTATACAGGCAGCAGAGGTGATCAGAGTAAATGTGAACTGAATGTTCTCTCTTCCCTCATTAGTCAGGCTAGCGCTGCTCTCTCTGTCCCTGTGGAAAGCTCAGGAAATCACTGAAGTTAAAAGATTAAAAACAATTGCTGCCAGCTATGACCAAAATATTAGCATTACTAATAAAACCCTCTATTATACTTCAGGCCAGTCCTTTGCTTACCCATAAACTACTTTGTGACTTTTTTCACCACTGTAATCTTTAAAATCTGTTACTTAACTAATTTGAACCAGGGAATACAGGTATATATGACACCAGGTATGTCACTATGGCTTTCATTAATAATCTACCTACTAATAAACTGTTATTCCATTGAATGTGCAGTAACGTGTTCTTCACAGAGTGCTAGTGTGTGTCACAGGTTTTTGGTGCTGCTGAGTGCTGAACAGGCAGGTCTGTGTGCTGTGGAGGCGGTGGGGAGAGGAGCTGTATGAAAGAGTCGTTCAGCAGCTGGGTGAGCCTCAGTTTGCTCTGAGCAGCTCTCAGAGAGGGTGCAGCATATCCTGAGAACACAGCAAACCCACACCCACCCACAAACTCTCACACACAAGCACACACACAGGCAAGGAGCCATGTTTCCCGCGAGGCTGCCTGTATGAACAATGCGGCCTTATAAGATAGTGAAGAGAAGTACACTCTAAGACAGCACAAAATGTGTTCAATAAAAACATCCATGGAAAAGAAAACAAAACCAGTTAGTGAAGTTTGACTTCACTGGTCTCCCCAGCTTTTATTACACATGGTCTGTTATGAGGTCACTGGTTAACACGGAATGATTAATGCTCAGTGGCTTCATGGGGAATTTGTGACCTAGCTAGCATCTGATTTTGTAAGTTTCTTAACATGAGGCACACCATAAAAATCTTGCTACAAATTCAACATGCTTGCATCACCATGGTGCCCACCTTCATCCCACACTCCACCCTACTCCACTTCTCAAGTCTCTTTTAGACACATGTTTCAGGGCCCCTATCTAACTCCAGTCACCTGGAATCATTCAGTCCCTTCCAATTTCCCCAATTATGGTGCCCCTGGTTCTACACTCCACTTCTTCAGAGACTACGTACAACACATTTTTGTGTTTTTCCTGATCCAACACAACTCATCAGCTCATTAGCAAACCATTACCTAATTTGACCTTCTGTTTTAGAGCAGTAAAAAAAAAAAGACCTGTATTGCATGGTATATTCCTAGGACTGACATTAAGAGCCAGTTGTACACAATTAGGTGTGCATCTCTAATAATTAAAAATATATCTCACAGTCAGGTCAATAAGCGTTGAGTATTAAAATAAATTTTAAACAGAACCAAACATTCTCATAGCAGTTACTAAGACACATATTAAATATTCGGATCATACATTCTTTTTTGTATCTAATCATGAAGAACTTCCCACTTTATAAGCACACCAAAATAGTTTTGTCAAAATGCTGATTCACATTAATTTATTTTTATTTGTAAACAACAGTCATAATTACATATGTACTGCCAGTTTGTCAGTCCTGACCTTCAATCAGATGTAGATTTTTGGTTTATATGTTGTATTACAATTTTCTCTTTAATCTAACTTTAAAAAAAATGCTAGCATTATATTTATACAGCAACATTCCAGTCCTCCTTTGGCAGGACAATTATTATCTAAAATTATTAAATCCTCCATCTTGGATTATTATATTTTATTTATTCATTTTTATCACCTTTTTCTACCTATATGCAATCATCCTGTAATGCATTTTACCCAAAGTTAACAGTTCCAGATAACCAGAAATCAAGAAACCAGAAATATTGCCTTAATGAAAACCATGTTATATTGTCACCCTAGTTGAACTTGTATCTAGTATTTAGTCTTTGTGCAAACATCACATTCTCTGGCTTGGACTCCATTTTGTGGTCGGAGCACAAACAGTAAACACACAGTTATGTTGTTTAAGAACACAGTTTTGTCCAGCATCACAAAATTCCAAAAGGATCTATAAAAGGTACAAAAACAACTTGGATAAAGATGTTTGGTTTAAACACAAGCAGCAAACACAATTAATATCTTAATTAGTCAAACCAAACTGAATGCACTTTGATTAAAGCTAAACCAGGAGGTAAGCGCTGAAGGCACACAACATCTGTGCTCCAGTGTGGTGCATTTGAAATACATTCACTGCTCTGTTTAAAATGAATGCCACTAGATTGCTACTAAAACTATAAGTTATCTATAATATCTAACATATGACATATTAAACTGTTTTTCTTCAAGCAAACTAATAGACTTATTAACTAGTGTCTCCTCATCGTCAACAAGTCGATATCCAAATAGTTCCATAGTTGGCCCACAAGCCTCTTGGACAACTTGGGCTAATTTGAAGGGTATACTGAAACGCCACTTTTCTACCTGCTCTGATGAGTTCTTCTGTGTAGAGTACACACCACTGGCAACCTCTGAAGCATGTGTGTTCTTAATGATCCATTCCTTTGCCTGTGATGTGAAAGGGATCCCGGCAAATCTGTACATCTCAGCTGCTTTCTGCATGGGGTATCTGGCAATGTCCTCGTAGCGCACAAGCATGTAGCGGTTTTCAAGCCAATTCGGTTGGCTCAAGCCCAGCTCAGCAGACTCACGGATTTGATTGCAATTTCCCTGGAGCCGTTTCACTTCTTCATCATCAATGGGTACCTCTCCATTTGCTGCCCAACTTTTCCAAGTCTGGTATTTGCTAGAAAAGGCTACCATTCTTGAGGCCAGGACGGCACGTGGGTCTCTTACTAGCTGTATGACCTTAATATCCAGTCTAGGATCTTCAACTAGCAAGCGGAGGGAGTCCAGTTGCCGAACCCTAACTGTCTTGATGGCCTTGTGCTTCTTCCTCAGACAGGAATGTGAAGCTAAGGTGAAGTTGAGGGGGCCACAGCGGCGCATTCTGCAGCGATATCTCTCAAAAACATTCTTCTGCACCGGCGTGCACACCTGCTCCTCACACAGAGCCATACTGGACTCACGGCGGAACAGAGCTGGAGTGACATGGTCTAGAGGAGGTGGGCTGATGAAACCCTCCAGCAGTGAAAAGTCGCACAAGAACAGGCTTAGCAGCACATCCCGATATGCAATGGACGAGATGTTGGAATTGGGAATCCCTGTTTCCTGTGAAAGTGACCTCTCGACATGCCACAGCGGCTCAAACAGGTAGAACATGTTGGTGCCCAGCTGGTTAAAAAACTCACCAACAAAGGAGGATCCAGTGCGAGTGGTGGCCAATAAAAGAATGTGCTTCTGACCAATCTGTGTGGAATTTGTACTCATCTCACCGTCATACAAACTGGAGCCATTGAAGAATGAAAGAGGCTCGGGGGTTTGTTGTGTCTGCCTGTGTGTGAGCTTGTCAGAGACCCTGGACGAGACAGAAAATCTTACTCACAAATTTTGAAGAATTATTTTATATCCATTGATATATTTTAACAACATCTTTTTAACCACTTAAACCTACAGAGCCCATCACTGGGTTCTTGTTCTAAGAACTTCAACATAGTTACTGAACAAGTCATCATAACACCTGAGTAATATATAATAAATAAGCAAAGAGTATTTGAGATCAAAGAGCTCACCTTGAGATAATATTGTTTTCCTTTTCAATGATGACAAGGGCCACAATGCAGATGATTAGGATAACATATTTATTCCTCATTCTTGAAAAAGATTCTGTTTGGCAATCCCTCCTCTGATTGTATGTGTAGCTATTCAGGTTCATCTCATGTCAGGACATGACGTACAGTTGACCTGCAGTAAGCCACAAAATAAGAAAATACAAAAAATCTTATTCTTCTTCACATTCTGTACAGTATAACATATGTTGCATTGCATTGTACCAGCTGTACAAAATACACAAAACTGCTGCTTGCATGTTATAAATTAGCCTGCAATGAGAGATTCATAGCTATTTAGCACAGCTAAGAGTGCCAGCACAGTGAGACAACCTGAGCTTTGTTCCTCCAGATCCAATAAATAGCATCTACTGTCATCACCTTCCTACTAATAGCAGTGAGGAGCTGAAATGCCTTTGGTGCGACACAATGCCTTGTTTAAAGTCCTGAGTATATTCAGCTGAAGACAGTATAACTGTGGCACCACCCTATGAGCTCTGTTAATAAAGAACAGGCCCAAAACATGAGCTCTGGAAAACCACAGTAAGACTCAGAGGAGCATTATGCAGTCACACTCCCTACCACTGCTTCAGTCCAGGAGAATGTGATGAACATGAATGTTTTGTAAGCAATTCTCTAAATAAACCTAAAAGATGTGTTGATGAAACAGAAATTCTTGTAGTTGGTCCTAGCAGATAGTTTTATTAACATTTATTAACAAAGAAATTACGATCCAAGATCCCTGCTTTGTTTGTGATATGTTTGCGATTTCTGAAAGTCAATATGATCAAATTTACTAATTACTGAGATGCCTGTTATTATTACTACTACAATGATATTATGTACTGATAATGCATATTATGTAATATATCTATTTTTTACTATTTTTTTTTCTATTATTTATTTTTTATTATGTAATATATCTAAAATTAAATAAGTAAAGAAATAAGACTTCACTATGTGCTGTTCTAGGTCAATAATCAAACACGGGGTGGTGTTACGTGGCCTGATATAAAGAGGTTGATTATTTTCCAATTCCCAAATGCATTTCCCAAAGTAGATTATTCCACTTTATTCCACAACCTATACCACAGCAATTTGACAATGAATTAAATGCTTCACTTATTAATGAACAACATACCATTTTAAACAGTGTTTTATAAAAATATTGGGGGAAAAACTCAATAAAAGTGAGATCATTAGAAAAGCCCTGTTTCAGGATGTCAGCAGCCCAAAACGGATGAGTTTCTGTTTGTTTTCCTAGTTTATTCTCAGATTACCCGGGCTTAACTTCTTCCGGATCACACCGTAACAGGATCCTGGACTTTCAGGATTGGGACCTGCATCTGTTTGACCTCAAATGTCACCATCAAAATCTGTCAATTAATTTTGTCTATGTCTATATCTGTCCTATCATTCTTTTATTTTCCATTGCAGTTACTTTAATCTTCCTTTTTAATATAGAGAGAGAGCCGTCAATCACTCAGGTAACATGGTGACTCCTGAAGTTTGTGGAGTTTTGAGCCTGTCACATGAGCTAAAGTTACAGTGCTGTCTGTTGTGTGGATGTTGTGTGTCTATTGCAGCAACGGAGTGGAGGAGCCCGATAGACAGACAAACGGACAGACAGACTAGAGAAAATGTCACTTTAGTTCAGGTTCTTAGCTCGCTTGCTTTTGTGGTTGCAACTTGAATTTTTAGTCCTAATTCCATTTGTCAGGCGGTGGCAGAACACAGAGAGGGTGCTGTTCTACCCTGTCTGGGGAGAGAAAAAGTCACAGAACACATAAAAAACATCCACAGTGCCTGGAAAACATTGGACAACGCTTGGTGCTGGCAGTTAAAATTAAACCAAACCAAACCAAAGCAAACAAGACTGTCATACTCACAAATAAAGCATAATTAATTTTATGTGATTTACTTATTCATTCATTCATTCATTCATTCAGCAGTCAGTGCATTAACAATAAGCACTCAAAATCAGCCTGGGAGGCAAGAGGAGTTAGAAACAGCTGTTTATGGCTTGCAGCACTTTCTTTCTCTCTCTCTCTCTCTCTCTCTTCTGTCTTGGTGGAACATAATTTACACAAGCTAAATAAACATCACAACTCTTTTTAAAAATATTTACTTTTGTATTTACCAAGGAAGGAAGTTCTTGCCAGTTCCTTTATCTTTAAACTTTTTTTTTTTTAACACTGTACAAAGTCTGTGTAGCTGTCAAATGTAAAGCGTTTTCAGTCAAACCAACCGTCAGATAAAATGTAAGCAGAATCTTTCCACTATTTGGGTCCATCAAGTAAGTAAATTATCTGCAAAAAGCATATCATTTAGGAATAGACATCATTTACGGGCTGACAGTAAATGATAGTTTGCACTGTAAGTAAATATAGACCAGTTATGCGAGCTTATTATGTTGCAGCAATCAAACTGTCAGGCAGTGGCGTCATAGCTGAGATCTTCACATATTCAAAACCCACTGGAGCATTTGACAACTCTGATGATCTGCTGAAGCAGAAACGGACATCACTCTGTTTATTATTCCCATACAAATTACATTAACTGCTGCTCTCCTAGACTGAAAGTGGCATGATATGCAAAAGGAAGACTAAGAAACATGAGACTTCAGTTATTTATGCAACTACACTGTATTCTAACCTCATTAAAATAAACCTTATCATAAAATTAAGCTTTAATCAGAAAATATAACATTATAAAATGAACGGATAGCTGTAAAGTACTGATATTTCTATTATATATACAAATTTTGTATATTGCATGGTCAATGGACAAATATTACAGTCAGATTGAGATTGAGCTCGATTTGTTTTTGCTTTATATTTACATTTACATTTATGGCACTTAGCAGACACCCTTATCCAGAGTGACTTACATATATTTCATTTACACAACTGAGCAGTTGAGGGCTAAGGGCCTTGCTCAAGGGCCCAACAGTGGCAGCGGGGCTTGAACCCCCAACCTTCTTTTCAGTAGCCCAACACCTTAACCACTGAGCCACCCCTGAGCCACCCCTTATACGTAATTTCTATTAAATATACGTAATTTCTATTATATGTAATTTCTATTATATTTCAAGAAACACAGTGCAACAGAAAAGAATCAGCATCACGGAGGTGTAAGCTCCGAGTGTGAGATGCATGTTTCAGCCTGTGTTTTTGTCTTGTTTCATTACTGAGTGCTTTGTGGTTCAGCAGTGCATGATGGCACATCCTAGGAGACAGGCACTGTTTAGTGGGAGTTCTCATGCAATATAAATCCACAATCAGCAGTGACAGGCTTACTGATTCTTCTTGGGGCCACAGGGTACAGCTGTGCCAGGCAAAGGAGGTAAGGAGAGAGATCGTAGGAAGCCTACATAAGCAGATAGAAGCAGACGTCGAAGTTCCAAAAATCAAGAAATTTATTATTTTGCTGCATAAGCTGTATTTGATTCAGATGGTATTTCACAGATACATATATAGCAAGCATTTATGAACTAGAGCACAAATAAGTTGGATACTGATTTATGATATTCATTCATTCATTTCAATAAGTAATTTATAGCTGGAGAGTGACTCCAGAGCCTATCCAGGAAACACCCGGTGTGAATGGGGAATACACCCTGGTGCATGTAAGTTTGAAGAACCTTGAAGACCCGGAAGAAGCTGACACAAACTACCCCGGTGCCTGATTTATGACTGTGTTAAAATTATATTTCATAAAAATGCAGTAGCTGGTCAGTAAGCAACAGTGGACACAAGTCATCCTGAACTGATGCCATTTATGAATGACAGACAGCATGCACAAACATGATATTCACAAATATCTGAGACCACTAGTGAAAATGGCTTCATGGATTTAACACAAAATTCTTCATGGATTTAACACAAAAAAACATGATCTTAATAGCAATAACTTGAGTGAAAAGAAGAATCTTAGAATTATATACATGAATATATACGTGAATTTCAGTATTTCATACGTCTCCTTTTTGCTTTAATGAGTTTGCACTCAAGGTGGCACAGACTCCACAAGTTCGGGTAAAGCCTGATGATCCATGTTAGATCAAATTGGTGTATCATCTGAACGCTTGCTTCGATGGAAGGAATAAGACATATAAAACCTGACCTTTCGTACACATGAATTAGCATGGTCAATATAGCAAATGTGCTTCAATTTGAACCGTGATCTAGACATGCGCATTATCTTGAATACCGATTTTCTAAGTTCTAAAACTTTGTTTATTTCCAGTTTAAATAAAAAATACCCCAGATTTTTTGGGCCCCCCTGTATATATATAGGCCTATATATTGGATAACCTACTGCACAAACAGGATAAGGAATTAGAACCCATAAATCACACACTCTTTTATAAATCACAGAAATGAAACTTTTAAGGACTGGCATAATAAACTGAGTAAACCGAGTATAAATTGTGCCTAATGACATTTTTATGGAAGGGCAAGTACACTGCATGTGTGGTCAGATTTCAGTATTCAGGATTGCAGCTGTACTCAGGGATATATGGAGTTACAGAAGGCACACAGTTCTTGATCCATATTAAACACTACCTTTTTTTTTACCTTGCAGTATGAGAACAGTTTAAGGAACTTGTAAGGAGAGATTTCCCTGTTTCTATAGCTTTACTATCAGGATGAATGTGATAAACGAACTGCAGTCAGACTGCAATGTGAGAACTTCATTACAGCTGCTGCATTAGTCTTATTAACGCTACTGGGAATAAGTGTACTGGTATGCCTGTTAGGTACTTCACTAAAAACAGCCGCCTACTGATTTCACGAAATCTCTTCCTTCTATTTACTGGGACTCGTTTAAAGCCTAAATGATTCAAAACGACCCCCTGTTTGAGGTCTGACAGTCTTCTGTGCAGTCCTACCTTTCTCCATTCAGACCCTCCGGACGCTGCGAGATGTTTCATGGCTCATTGCGCTCCGCACACTCCAACCTCCACGTGCACGCACAAGTCAAACCTGTAAAAGCCCACTTCAGCCTGAACACGTCCACAGTCTCCACGATAGAAAAAAACTTTTCTAAATCAAACGTGATTGAAACAGATAACAATATCGTGCGTCCAAGGAAACCGAAAAGTAATCCAAAACTTCTCACATCCTTGTAGGGAAAAGAATTTAATCCCCATTTAAAAAAAAAAACAAGTCCCTAACGCATTTTACTGCAGACTGAAGCAGACTCTGTGCTCAGAGGGCTTGCAGAGCAGTCACGTGGTACGAAGCCCCTCGTGGCGGAGCTCACAAGCGGCGCTCTGTTTCTCTTCAAGATGAGTTTCCACGTATAGAGTCAGAGAGGTGAAGGGGGGATGGACATGCACCACGCCTACATCAAAGCTATGAAGGGTTTCCAAATAAATTCATTCAATCAATCAATTAATCAATCAATCAATATATGCCATCATGCAGCAATAAATAAAAAATAAGAAAATGGTGTGAAATCACGTTTGTGGTCCACTTTCATCAAAAAAGTTGTTTTTTTTTAGTACAAAATGAAATTACATTACATTTATGGCATTTGGCAGACATCCTTATCCAGAGTGACTTACATTTATCTCATTTATACACCTCAGCAGTTAAGGGTTAAGGGCCTTGCTCAGGGGCCCCAACAGTGGCAGCTTGGTGGTGCTGGGGCATGAACCCATGACCTGTCTGAACACTAATCCAGTGTCTACCACTGCCCTAATCAATCAATAAATCAATCAATCAATAAATAAATAAACATATGGCATAAAGCAACAATAAATAAATAACAGAAAAATTAAAAGTGATTGTAAATCATAAAATCTGCCATGAAATGCTTAAATAAATAACACAATTGTTCTTATACATGGGCGACACGGTGGCGCAGTGGATAGCACCGTCGCCTCACAGCAAGAAGGACCTGGGTTCGATCCCCGGGTGGGGCGACCTGG
>JANCOA010000045.1:12366478-12380730 GCA_024363135.1 Leptodoras oyakawai
GTCCAATTTAGCCATGAAACCTCCCACACTAAAATGACAGGTGTTTCAGTTTCATTGTCTAACCCCTGTACATGATATGATAAGAAATCTACTGAACTGCAATATGTATTTTTTTATAGTTTGAACTTTTGGGGTGAATATGAATGTAATACTTAGAAATAAAAATTGGGGCAATTTACTTCAGCCGATTTGAGAGAGAGAGAGAGAGAGAGAGAGAGAGAGAGAGAGAGAGAGTATTCTGTCTCATGATCCACCCCATTTACATAAATAGTTTTTAATCTTGACCACAAAACCACTATAATTCCACTACAGGGAAACTGGTGCTATAATCTGATTACCAGTGTCATACTAATACTGCCATTCTAATAATTATTATCAGTATGATTCTCAGAAAAGTCATCCTTGTTCTATTTAGTGTTTCTTGGGTTAAACCTGGGTGTATATATAATGTATGTTTTTTTTCCTTGACATTTGATTGATCTTCTTATGCTCTCTCCAGGCTAAGGATCCAGATTCTGGTTTGTGGGGTGTTGTCAAATACTCCATCCATGGCTCAGGATCAGATTTGTGAGTAGAACTGTTCTCATTACCTCACATGTCTCCAGCTCTTTACAGTGGGCAATGTTTTTTATGTAATCATGCTACACACATGCTAGGGGCAGAGGTGGCTCAGTGGTTAATGTGTTGGGTTACTGAATAGAAGTTTGGGGGTTCAAGCCTCACCACCACCAAGCTGCCCCTGAGAAAAGCCCTCACCTACTCAGCTGTACAAATGAGATAGATGTAAGTCACTCTGGATAAGGGTGTCTGCCAAATGCCATAAATGTAAATGTACACACTATTTTTGAGGAGGGTGGATGAGAAATTCATGATATAAGAAATTTTTACTTTCTGAGGTTTTTTTTAGTCCAGCATGAGTAAGATATTTGAATGGTTTATATTTTTTCCCTTTAAACATTGGTTAAAGTAGTGTTTACGATCTTCAGGACATGAATGCCATTTCCTTTAAACTAGTCCATTACAATATATCATATCACCTTATATTTCCATATGTTTATTACTAGAAAAAAGTAACTGTTATAACCTATTACTTGTTTTAACCTATTAAACCCCCAGTGCTGATGGTCTGAGGATTTTTAGGAAGTGCTAAAAAAACTGGATGTCTCAGGCTTAGATAGTCTGCTAATGGAATGTTGGGAAGAAATACTGGATCTTGTGATATAACAGTCCTACATGGACAAAGTGTGCCATGAAAGTGTAAAAAAAAATTTTTGTCAAAAGGACAAAAAAAAAAGTTGAAATTTGACAATCGGTAGCAATAACATGCAGTATGTATAGTCTATAAAATAAAAGAAATACTGATAAATAAATACTGCTATTAATGTGGAAAATATTATGAGTTTTTGTGAGCTTGAAGTTTTGTTGCATTGCCTCAAAACTCTAGGGTCCCAGTTTCTATCCTGAGCAGAGCCGAGCAAAAACTATAGCCAGAGGAAAGTGATTACTTAATATGAATTAGTTAATGAAAATATGCACTACAGGGTTCATGCTAATGTACAGTATGTGTTCATAAAATTAATCTTTTTGAGTTATATGAATTCATCACCATGTATGTAACAGAAGTGTCCTGAACTACAAATAATGCACAAATGTAAGTTAGCTGACAAAAAAACCTTTCCTTGACTCATGTCAATCTTTATGTTTATATAGACTTGTTGTTATTAGGTTTCATAGTCAAGTTATGTAATGTTTTTGCTTAAGTACTTAAGAATATACATGTAAAATACTTTTTAGCAGTATTTGATTTTATGGATATTAGAATGGTGCAGAAACCTTTAGGCTCAGGCTGTGTAATCCACATTCCTGTGTGTGCTTTTCTGCCCTTTGTACAGTTTTTTCATCCAGACAGATTCAGGGATAATATATACCCAGCCCTGGGCCAGTCTAGATGCTGAGGTGAAGTCCAAGTACAATTTCCTCGTGAAGGCTGAGGACACAGAGGGAAAACACAGCCTTGCTGAAGTTTTTGTCACAGTTTTGGACCTCAATGATCATCCACCAGCATTCAATGAGAATATTTTAGAGAAAACAATGATTATTGGAACACCGGTGACAATACAGGTCAGAGAGGGTTTTTTTTCTTTGTTTGTTTGTTCATCAATATTTTATGATTTTACCATAGGAATTGTTGTAAAACATATTTGCTAAATTATTTCTTTTGTCCTTCAGGCAATAGATGATGATGCAGAGCAGCCAAACAATGTTATTGAGTATTCCATCATGAAAGCAGAACCAGACAATATCTTTGACATCAATGCAGACACAGGAGAAATCAAACTGAAGCCCTACATCAAGTCATTGGACATAGTGCAAAACATCACAAATCAGAAAGACTGCACCTGGTCTGTGGTGGTCCAGGCCAGAGACAGAGGCTCCCCATCGTTCAGTACAACCACACTTGTGAAAATTGATATCACAGAAGCGGTAAGTTGTAGTTCTCGATATGCTATTTTGATAGCAGGTTCAATATGTGGAACAAACTGCATTTTTTTGTGAAAAATATTATTGTCAGAAATCGGAATTAAACCAAAATACAATTTTAACTTATTTTAAATTTTGTTTATTTAAGTTTGTGGTATTACTTTATTGCTCTTGCAGATCAAATCCAGAATCATTTCCTACCTCTTGAGCCTAAGAACCCGACCCTGGACTGTTTTTGCTATATTTTTCAGCACTGTCATCTTCATGATCTTATTGGCAGTTTTCATATCTACCATTAATTACTGGAACTCTGTGAAAAGGTCCCGGGTCCACCCACAGTGCAAGATCAGAAAGATTACAAGGAGGCCCTAATTATTATTTGCTCTTCCGGTACTACATAAATGAATGTTGTCACTATCACCAGTCTTGATCTTTTTAATTTCTTCCATGAATCTAACATCATCTCACATTCAGATGGCAAATCACAACTGCAGTCTGTAAAAGAGGACAAGAGCACTGTAACAATAAGATGTTGATATAAACAGTGAAAAATTATTTTTGAAAAAATATTTCATTCATTTTCAATAAAACATTCATGCTTGGGACATGTAGGTAATTTATAGATAATAGATAAAAATATATGATCTCAATTCTGGGTGCCTTTTTCAACCCTTCTGATCTTGTATTTCTGTGAATTCAGGATTTGTACATATATAGAATTGTTTTTAATTAAATTCTGCATTGTGTTCCCAATTGTAAATTATTATTGGATTAATTACCACACATAATATGCTGTGATATTGCTAGCATATGTGTGTTAATGCTAACAGTGTATAAGAAGTATGTTTCATATTACCTTCTGTAGTCTACTTTGTATATGCGTTCAGTCCCATGGACTTGATCGTTCTTTGTGCTCTTTTACAGACGCAACTCAATGGCCCATTGGCATCCTTTTTAATGAAAAGTAGAGAAAATCCCATGCAAATCCTTGGCATGATCGCAGCTGTCATTATAGCTTTGGTATTTATGACCGTCTTGATCTCTACAGCTCTTTTCATGCGTAATAAAAAGTCTAACAAGATATTGCCTCCTCGACGGATCATCAGAAAAAGACCTAGGCAGCGCAAACAGTGGAACTTCCATAATCCCTTCAAACAACATAACAATAGTGACAGGTTCATGAAAGAATCGGAGGTTCAAGAGAATGTCAACTGTAACAACAACAGTGTGGGTGTGGATCCCTCCGTACCTCTGCCACCTCCATTGCCAGGCTATTCCACACATGGGGAGGGGCCTTGGGTAGTGCCTTTGGTTTCTGCAACAAGGGCAAAGAGGAAAACCTTCAGGAACCAACAGGGCCATGTCAACACAGCACTGGTTTCTGAGCTCAAATTAAGACTTGAGCAGAAGAAACTGATGAACCAATACTAGTGCTTTGAGTCTATTTGTACACGTTCACATCTACATTAATGTTCAGCAGGGATGTAAGAAGTGTGCAAACTTTGACAATCATCTGATGATGTATCATATATGAGCAATATATGGCTTACTTGTCCTGAGGACAAGATCTCAGCCTTCATTTCTGCCTGTTTCATTGCCAGTCATGTAAGCTGATTAGATTTTAATGCTTAACACTGTACTAAACTGACAGTTATTCTAAAAATCATATCCCAGATAAAATTCTATTGAATTTTATGATGGGCAAAACTTGAGTCTTCTGGTTGTTTCTTTTGGATTATAACAAGGTTGGTTAAATTGTCACAAATTATTTCCAGTGAATTACTGCTTTTTCTGGCTTTGATCATTTGATAATTCCAAATATTCTAGTTAGTTTCCTTATGCATTCAGAACAGTTTTTATAGTTTTTGATCATTTGATAATTCCAAATATTCTAGTTAGTTTCCTTATGCATTCAGAACAGTTTTTATAGTTTTTATAGACAATAAATTGCACCATAGTTTTGTCACTGACACAGTGTTGTTTTACATACATATGGCTGAGAAACGAAAGAGGAAAAAACAGCTTAGACTGTCTTAGTATAATGTTCGGCCATGAGCTAAAAAGCCTCAATATACTTTGGCATTTTTTCTCCAAATCCCTAGAACTGTACTGGATCATTCTTCTAAAAGATATTATCTTAGTTGGTGTTTTGATGATGATGGTGGAGAGCACTGCCTAACACAACACTCCAAAACCTCCTATAGATGTTCAATTCAGTTGAGATCTAGTGTCTGATATGTTTATAGTATAGGTTGTACATAATTTTCATGCTCATCAAACCAATCATTGAGCCCTCATGCCCTGTGGATGGGGACATTAGAAGAGACTATTTCCATCAGGATACAAATATTTCATTGTAAGATAAAGGTGATCAGTCAAAAGAGCTTTGCATTGATTTGCAGTATCTCTTCCCTCCAAGGAATACAATTTCCCAATTTTCTTCTGCCATTGTTAATGATGTGGCTTAAAAACAGAAACCTTTGTTATGCAATATGTGCTTTATGTTGTTAATACAACTATCTGTAATTGTTTGGTGTTTCAGTGTCTTTCTATGTGAAATAAAGTCATTCAGAGAATCCTAACTTTTAACATGAAATGTATATTATCAAATTCCCTAGTTAGATTGTTTGGACCAACAGTCTTTTTGTAAACTGTTTTGACACTGTTCTTTTCATGTTATTACATTATTCCTAGATGTGTGATAAATAGGGGTGTGATAAATATAGAGAATTGTATGAAGACAATACATGGCTACAGTGTTCTTCTATGGATTCTTGGAATGAAGTCCAAACACATACTTCACATGTGTACTTATTACCAAAGATATATGAGTGAATCATATTATTTTTGTGGTGTGTCTTTTTACTGTTGCTAATTATGTGAAATAAAAGTTGATAATGGATTTCCAAATAATGTCTAGTAGAAACTCTTTTGCCAAAAAGGGAATTAGGAAGCTCAGAAGACAGAACAATAAGATATATACTATTGTAAGTATCTATATTAAATGTTGGAGTACTTGTATTTTATTTGTATTTTTTTGCTGTCTATCTTACACTTTATTGATGGCACATGTGCAATCATAACATATAAGAAATAAGTATTATGCTTTTTAAGTGAGGATTAAAGTGAATTTATGCACGAAACAAAGATACATTTTATTTTAAGCTTTAACACACACTTTGGAAATGAAGTGGAGGTCATTTTTGATTATGAAATCACTAACTCAGAACTACTTAGCACTTTCAAAACTCATGCAGGGCTTAGGATTAAAACCTCAAAGCACTTTGTGAGGCTCAGAGTGCATTACGTGTTACCCAGTGTGCTGTAGCATAGTGTAATCTACAGTTATTTTTGTTAATACAGCATCTTCCATTAGTGGCAGCTGGGCAAATACAAGTTAAATCTGTTGAAAGTCAAATCCTTCGATGGGGAGACCTTCTCTGCATAGGCAACAGTGGAGTGGGACAGTGGGGGATCAATTTTCATATAAAATACAGTATATAGCCAGAAAATAAATGCAGAGAATAAATACAGAGAATATAGATATATTGTATGAATTAATAGGTACCTGTGTGGTTGGTCAGAATGAATTGCAAAACCAGTGGCAGCAACCTAGAAGTCCAGGATACAGTACTGATCTCTGATTGTATGCATGCCTTGCATGTGGCAGTGGCCATGTGACTCTGGTTTGACCTTGGGTCATCTGGTTTACATGTGCTGGTCTGGGAAGTGAGTAAATAAGCTATCTAAGGGTCTTTGAGTATCATGTTTGCTAAGATAATTTAATGTTAAGTTTTTTTTAATACCTATGACTCAACTTAGTCATAAAGAATATTTGGGGCTGGTACTTGGGCTGTGTTTTCTGTTCACTTAAACCAGCAGTACCATAGCTCTTCTGTGCTCACTTTCTTTTTCTTTTGACATGGTTTTTATTGCATTTGGACCATCTAGAACCAACATAAGCTAAGATAAATAAGTGATTTACCTAAGTTGTATCATACCCAAACCCCATTTATCATACACACTGAGAATAAACATCTAAATAATGTAATTATATACTAAATTTGAGAACCATTAAACACTAGGGTGAATCAAAAAGTATCTACACTCTGGCTGTAGAATGTATTTTAATCAATTTTCAGAAAAGACAAATACATATTTTTTTTACATAATCTCCCTGCTTTTCAATACAGTTCATATATCTGTCAACAAGCTTTCATATTCCCTCATTAAAAATTATTTAAGGGCTTCTTTCAGGGGACCAAAGAGCTGATAGTTCAATGAAGCAAGATCAGGACTATAGGAAGGATGCTTTAACACCTGAAATAATGTTCCAATCCTGGGCATTGAGAATCCTAGAAACTGTAAGCATCAACTTCCAAGCTAATGGTTGACTTTTAAACTTTTTTTACTCTAAGGCTTAAAACAGAAGTTTTACTATAACCAGAGTGCATATAATTTTTGACTATCCCTTGTAGTATAATGAAATTCATTTGGCCATGAATGCAAAACATTCACTTCTAATTAGTGCAGCTCAAATGGGTCACCCATTTTTCAGTAGGTCACCTGTGCCTGGCACTTTGCAGTGCACTTCAAGTTCAATGTCATATTAATCATGTTAATGATATCTCTCTGTACATTGTTCAGATTGATTGTTCATTGATCAGCAGATATCTGGTAGGAATTTGTGAACAAATTTGGCTTTGTGTCTCCTGGAATCATTAAACATGCTATCATCGCTGGAACCCTGGAGGCTATCAAAGTATGTGCTTGAAGATTGTATCTGTAAAGGCTTGTGATCCTTTGGGGTCATGCCTAGGAAGATGTGAAGGACATAGGCCATAGGTCACAGTATAAAGAAATGAGTATTACAGGGATATCGACAGTGTAACTGACCATTCACATTTTCACACTACTTCACACAATATATTAAACACCTAATTTGCATAATAATTACAATATAAACTGAAGAAAATTGAGTTGATGATATGCTGACCCAAGAAGAAAGCTTTGCCTCTTAATATATTAGCACCATATTTCCAGTTCTGTTCTGGTTAATACAAACAAGAGTGATTTTATTTCCCAGTTATGTTGATGGATGGGGCAGTGACTACTGGTTTTACAGCTCAATCTCATGGAAAAAAATGTACCCTGGAGTGGAGTGTGTCAAGTATGAGTTTAACAACATGATAGGTCCACAGCAAACACCAGTGTTAAATGAACTCCTTCGGTGCTGAATTAACATCTGTGTTTATATATTCCAGTTAAAATATATAAAAAATGTAGGTATTAATCTAATACTTAACTTAACTTAATACTTACGTTTTTTTGCTGTGTGACATAAGAGATTTAATCAACTCAACAAACCCTTTGAGGCAGCAATCACAAATCCATGGGTTAAAGTGCAAGAAGGAAGTACATTAGGAGCTGAAGCTGTGTGGTTTTTTTTTTTTTATTTTAAAAGCAATGTCATAAAAAGTTCTTTAGATGTGACTGTAAGCTAACTGCAAGATACTGTATGTCTAAGTAGGCCAGACCTGGCAAAAATTCAGTGCCTGTTCAAGGAGACAGTTGTCATGAAATTTACTATGAATAAAAATGACTATGAACTCACACCTTACCTGCTTACATTTAAAATATTTATTTCTAGGAACAAAGGGGTGTCTTGGGGAAATATATTTAATATATTTGATATCTTTTTCAAAAGAATTTCAATGCTTTTTCTTTTTCTATGATTTTTGATTTCTGTATGCCTTGTATGCCTTTTTTACAGTGCCAGTCCCATTGTCTAACCATATAGACTAACAATAAAATACAATATGTCAAAACTCAAGCAAAGTTTAACAGAAGGCCAGAAATAAAACACATTATGTAATCACCTTTAATTATTACAGTGTGCCTCTGGGCAAACTACATTTTATTACTGATTATGGTTAATGTATCGTAAAGCCACATCAGTGTGTTCAATGTTTTCCCATCTGTCTGAACAAATGCAGAAATATTGCACTATAATAACACTATATGCAGTGCTAATACCACATTAGTGTAATAATAATAATAATAATAATAATAGTAATCACCCTAGGACTGAAAAGGTTATGTCCACTGATTTTTAATTTGCTGACAAATTTGAGCAAAATATGTTGAACAAATGCTGCATTATATGTAAACCCTAAGTCAAGGGGTATCAAACTCAATCAACAAAGGGACAGTGTGGGTGCAGGTTTTCAACAGATCTTGAAGCCACACACTACTGAAAGTCAAGATCCATTGATTAGATCCACTGATTAAAAACAGGTTGAATGAGGTGTGGATTCTGCTTGGTTTCAAGGAAAACCTGCACCCACACCGGCCCATTGTGGATTGAGTTTGACACCCCTCCTCTAAGTACACTAAAGTCTAACAAGTTACTTATTTACCACAGAGCTAAAGGATCAGTAGTTTGTTGAGGGTGGTCTTGTCATTAATCAGGTTAAGGTTAGGCTTAGACATAGAATTAGCTGCATTAATAATTATGTCAGCGGATTGTCCTCACAAGAATAGCAAGACAATATTGTGTGTGTATGTGTGTGTGTGTGTGTGTGCATGTGTGTGTGTCATAGAGAGAGAGAGAGAAAGAGAGAGAGAATGCATGCTTCAGAGATTCCTCAATCACAACCCCACCACTAGCCATATGGCTTAGGATTTTAATTAAGACTGTGACTATAATAAAAGAGAATATTTTTATTTTTTCAAAGTGAGAGACTCAAAGCCATCTTACTGTGTCTTTATTTACTAACTGGAATTGTTGAGCAATGCTCAGCAAAATGGTTTTGGCATAAACTGTATGTACTCTGACACTGATGCTGAGAGTGGATACTTATACTGTCTGATGGAGTAGTGATTGAGGAAAGCTGTCAGAACAAGTACTCATTTGGCGGTTCTTCAATCTTAGTAATGGTCTCAGACTCCAGGCTGGACCTAGCTGATAGCAATCTATTGGACTCTTCTGCGTTCAGTTGCAACAGATGGCCCTCCTCCAGGCTTTTGGCCTTTGTGCTGGGGGAGAGACTCTCAGATGTTACATATGAAGCTTGAATCTCTTTGGAATTTCTGTGCAGAAGTTTTTGGATTTTTCTTTTAAGTGCCCCACAACAGACGACCACAGTCAGAGGCACAGCTATCACACAGGCAACTGAGATTACAACTACATTAATAAGCTTTTGGGTCCCAGTAGCACTTACTGCTGAGTCTGTGGAGAAGATAACACACTGCTCTTTTTTAGGGATCAGACCTTTTACACACACACATGCAATGTATTTGGTTTTAGGAACCAAGCCCTCAATGATGATTTGATTGTTCCCGGGACTGACATTGATTCTGCGCATGTCCCTCTCCCCAAACACTGCATACACCACGCTAAAGGCAGTTGTGTTATTGGCTTTTGGTGCTCTCCAGATTAAGCACACAGTATAGTCTGTATCTCCAATCACTCTGACTGAACGAACAATCCTGTCAAGGTCTTGCAGAGAAGATGCATTGGCTGCAAGGTTGCTCAGATTGGCCTCTAGGAGTCGATCAGCACTTGTTGGTTGTGTGTTTGTCCCACTCTCTGGACCACTGTCACTCTGCATGCCAGGATAAGGACCAGTGTAACCCACATGGCTTGTTATTACAGGAACAGAGGAGGGTCTTGGGGAAATATATGTTGTAAAATATTTTGTTTTTTCAACAGCATTTTCTTCTTTGATTTTACTTACAGTTACAGTATCATTGTCTAACTTTGGAGACTTGCTTATAATTAAAGCAATGAAAGCCTCTGCACTTCCAGCATAGTTTGTTGCTTTGCAGATGTATTTTCCAGAGTCATAGAAGGAGACAGCAGGCACATTTAGAATAGACCAAACAATTCCATCCTTAGAGGTCTCTTGTTTCACTGCAAAATTACAATAAAATCACACTTAATTATTACAGTGTGCTTTTGGGCCAACTGTTTGTGTGACTACATTGTATTACTATTATGGTTTTATATCTTATACACCCATCATTGTGTTGACATACCTGTCCCATTCAATGTTTTCCCATCTGCCCTTCTCCATGTCATCTTGGGCATGGGGACTCCGACAGCACCACACCGCAGTAACACATTGTTGCCCACAGTGCTCCTGATGCGGGATACAGCTGAATGAACCTTGGGCTCCTGGCATCGTCTCAGGTCAGCATCACTGAACAAAACTCCTGAGAGACTCTCAGGAGCAGTGCAGCTCAGGCTGGTGTCAATCAAAGCCACAGACAATGATGGAGACTTTTGGACCTGGACGAGGTCATATAACTGACAGTCACAAAGCCAAGGATTGTCGTGGAGTCCTGTAGCAAGAAGAAAAACAATGAGGAATTTTATGATTGGGACTAGAGCTATATACATATTCATAATACACAAAATCAGATCAAATAACAAGACCTTTTATAGCAGGGTGGCCATGACTAACAACTTTATTGGGGATTTCTAGGGTGAGGCAAACTACTCAGGTGGCTTCCTCTATTTGCCTATGATTTGTGTAGTAATGGGGACAAGACCACCTACAGTACCAGTCAAATGTTTGGACAAACCTTTAATTCAGTGGTTTTTCATTATTATATATCATTTTCTGCATTGTAGATTAATGCTAAAGTCATCCAAACTATGAAGAAAAACATAGTAAACAAAAAAGTGTTAAGCAGACCAGAATATGTTTTATATTTTAGATTCTTCAAAGTAAGCATCTTTTGCTTAGTTGACAGTTTGCACATCGTAGCATTTTCTCAGTCAGCTTTATGAGGTAGTCACCTGGAATGGCTTTCACTTAACAGCTGTGCCTTGTCAAGAGTTGATTTCTTGAATTTTAATGTGTTTGAGATCATCAGTTGTGTTGTGAAGAGGTAGAGTTGGTATACAGTGAACAGCCCTATTTGAGTAATGTTCTAATCCATATTATGGCAAGAAAGACTCAACTGAGTAAAGAAAAATGACAGTCCATCATTACTTTAAGAAATGAAGGTCAGTCAGTTGAGATGGTTCTCAGTTGTCAGCAAGTTCTCAGCACCTCTGGGAACTCCTTCAAGACTGTTGGAAAACCATTTCAGGTGATTACCTCATGAAGCTGATTGAGAGAATACCACGAGTGTGCAAAGCTTGTTTAACACTTTTACATTTAATACATGATTCCTTATGTGTACCTTCATAGTCTGGATGACTTCACTATTCATTTACAATGTAGGAAAAAAAATAAAAATAAAAACTTTGAATGAGAAGGTGTATCCAAACATTTGACTGGTACTGTATATCGAGTCTGAGACCAAGACCTTAAATGAGTCTGAGTCAAGATCAAGATTTTCTTTGGGGCAGTCAAGACAGAGTATTCAGATCAGGCAAGACTGAGTTAAGCCAGAGACCTAAAAAAGGTCTGATGGCAGGTGGTCTGATGGCATGCACACAAAAACCCTCTTCCTCAAATGTTCAAAATCTCCAAAGAAAAAATGTTCCATTTACCATTTGGTCTTCTGGTACAAATTCTTTATGGACTTAAGAATTAAAAAAGATGACGAACAATGACTCAATTTTGATTTGCTCATGCGAGCTTACTTTGAGAGAGGTGATGTTGTCCTGTGCCATTCAGCACTTTGTCTCAGGATCATATTAAAACACCCATGATTCATCTCCTTTGATCACCCTGTTCAGAAAATTGGGATTTCTTGTTAAACGATGCAGCATTTGCTGCAAACTCACTTGCTTAGTGTGGGATCTCAGATAAATTTCATTTATTTAACAATGATATACTTACCAAGAATAATTTTTGAACTCTCTGCCCCTTGGATGGGACTGACTGTCATCCAAGTGTTAAGGACTTCTGACGGCATTGTCCGCAGGTTATTGCTTGAGAGATCCAGGTATGTTAAAGGTCTCATGTACTTTGCTGCCTCTGTAGGGACTGAAGAGAGTTTGTTGCTGTGCAAGTCAAGTAGTTTTAGGTTAGGCATATACTTTATGGACTCCCAAGGAAAAGCAGTAAGGGAATTTCCATCAAGCCTGAGCTCTTCCAGACTGTTCAGTCCTCGGAAGCTGTCCACATTCACTGATGACAATGTATTGAAGGACAGCCACAAAAACTCCAGATTGTTGAGGTATTTAAATGCATCGCTGGGAATTTTCTTTATAGCTGTTTTTTCTATTCTGAGTTTGAATGTATCTGTGGGAAAGCTCATAGGCACCTGGGATATCTCAGGGTCATTACAAATGACACTCCTAGACAAATGAGAGGGAATAATTAATGCAGGACTAGTATAATTTTCTGAAGTTTTGAGTAATATTTTATGCATTTTATTTTTTAAGAACTAAATAGAAAAGCATTACAAAAGATGGATACTACATAGGCAGCACAACAAATGCACTAGTATTTACAATATGCAAATTAAATGTAAGCCATCAAACATGTGTTTTGGTTCCAATGATTTTAACTAATCCAGTTATATATTACATGTATACAATAGTCTTTTACACATATATTTAAACGCACTCACCTGGCCCTGGATCCATCAGTCAGTTTATGATAGAAGCAGCTGCACTGAGAAGGACATGAGGTTTGTGCTGGTGGAAATCCACCTGATGCAAGCAACACAGCAAAGAAGATAATGACCATCATCTTTAACCCTCTGTACTTCAACACCCAGGAATGATTCTGACTGAAGAAGCTCCGCTTTTTCATTTATGGAAATTGAAGTATGGAAATTGCATGTTATAGACTGGCTAGCTAGATGCCCCATCCTTCTCTGACTAATGCATTTCTCAGATTTAAAAGATAGAGAGATAGGAGGAGGAGGAGGAGGAGGAGAGGGAGGAGGATTAAAGCCATGTATCTGCATTTCTGTATTTAGGAGTTTGATAGACTGTGCAAAAAATGTAGTTGGATATTATAAGCCAAAAACACTCATGAATTGGTCTTAATGCAGACTGATTCCCCCACACATTTAATCTGTCCCATCATGGCAGATAAGTCCATAGTCTATTTTGCTGCACAATCCTGGAGATTTATTTGGTGAACAGCAGTACATACAAATGGCTATTATTGTATAGGGAGCCTAAAATGGCACAAACAATGCATTTAAAACAGTATTACTGTGTACAGTGCCTTGCAAAAGTATTCATACCCATTGAATATTTCCACATTTTTTCTTAATACCAACACAAAGTAGCAAGTAATTATGAAATGAAAAGAAAATGATACATAGTTTCAAAATATTTTAATTAAAAAAATCTGTGGCAAGCATTTGTATACAGTCGCCCTGAGTCCACCCCCTGAATCCACACAAGCTCAAGATTGGATGAAAAGTGAACAGTGGTGAACAGCAATTTTCATGTCTTGCCACAGATTCTCAGCAGGATTTAGGTCTGGACTTTGACTGGGCCATTCTAACACATGAATATGCTTTGATCTAAACCATTCCATTGTATGTATGTTTAGGGTCGTTGTCCTAGTGGACGGTGAACCTTCGCCCCATTCTCAAGTCTTTTGCAGCCTCTAACAGGTTTTCCTCCAGGATTGCCTTGTATTTAGCTTCCCTGTCCCTGCTGAAGAAATTCATCCCCACAGAATGATACTGCCACCACCATGTTTCACAGTGGGGATGGTCTGTTCAAGTTGATGTGTGGTGTTAGTTTAGTGTCACACATACGTAGCAGAGGCGGCACGGTGGCGCAGTGGATAGCACCGTCGCCTCACAGCAAGAAGGACCCGGGTTCGATCCCCGGGTGGGGC
>JANCOA010000045.1:12380830-12405887 GCA_024363135.1 Leptodoras oyakawai
CCATTTCTTCTTTTAGCATTGTGAAGCTCTGCTTAGAACCTTCTTAAGATCCAGTGGTGCAAAATGCAAATTCTTCCGATTTTTTTAGCTGGTCTTAAGATTTTGATTTATTTATTTATATACAGTATATATATATACAGTATATATATACACACACCACATCAGGGTCACTGCAGTGCTGAGAATCATCCACCACCCAAATAATACCTGATCTGTGCTGGTCCTGTGGGGGTCCTGATCATTATAGAACAGAGTAAAGGGGACCAACAAAGCATGTAGTGAAACAGATGGACTACAATCTGTAAATGGACAATGGGTGTAGAGGAAAGGTGGTCATAATGTTATGCCTGATTGGTGCATAACACTTTTTATCCAAAAGAGGAATCTGCCGGCTCTTTAGCTATCTTTAGGTGCTGCGTCTTATTAACACCTGGACACTGTGTGGTAGCCAGCAGATGACAGAAACGGAGGTCTGCATAGAGACTTAATAGAGACTACCTAACCACGTTTAGACCAATCAGATATAAAAAAAAACGGAGTGTTGTGGTGGGCTGGGTCTTGTGTCCAAACTGAAAGGACCACCGAAAGGCTTCTTGGATAGCTGAATGAGCGCATTGTGTAAACATGTCATCCTATTAGCGAGGCCATGTCTGATAGGCCTATGCTCGTTAAGAAATTCTTCGGTGGATTGGGGCTTTTGCATAACGGTGTTCCTGCTTTTTTCCCAGGAATATCCTTTTCTTCTGATCAGACTTACAGGTTAGGTCGGTGATTTCTGCGTTTTATTTTAATTGTCTGAATTTCCTAAGTATTATATTTAAAAAACCGCCTTAGATATGGTTCCTTCGTATCCTCTGCCGGAGGGATTCTCTGAGCTCGACGTGTTCGCATTGGGATCATGTCTGCTTGTGGAAGGTAAGTAACCGTGTATGGCTTATTTTTTAAAGGACGCTTTGGTTTAACCGTGGTGCGATTTAATGTACATGTTTCACGTTGTGTAACCGTTCGGCTGAATTTTCACCGCCTGCTCTTTGCTCTCTAAATGTGTCCCGAAGGTCTCTTAGGGTTTTTCATGAACGCTGTCACCGTTATCGCTTTCCTAAAAATACCACATTTACGGACTCCGAGTAACTTCCTGGTATTCAGTTTGGCTTTAGCAGATATCGGCATTTCTACAAACGCCACTGTTGCTGCTTTTTCAAGTTTTCTGAGGTGAGTTCTTCTGTTCACGTCTCAAAAATCACCATGTTGTTGGTTTTCATATATTTTATATAATGACTGCTGAATCAGCACGGTCAGATAGGAGCAGAAAGGTTTGCTGGTACTTAGCCAATAATAAATTCATTTGACATTATAAACACTTGTTGCTTAGACTTTCAATTATTTTCTCAGTCATAACATGATCACTTTTTTAATGATAAATAAACGTACAGATACTGGCCCTATGGATCTGAAGGATGCCAGACCCATGGCTTTCATGGATTCCTAACTGCCCTGTCTAGCATCCATTTCATTGCAGCCATTGCTTGGGACAGATACCACCAATACTGTACCAGTAAGTGAAATGACAACAGCTTATTTATGTACTTCATGGCTCTCTCACAAGTAATACACATTAATGTAGAGGTTCACAAACCTTCTGAGCACATATACTGTATATTTTAAGAACGTAATCCAATGATTCAAATATTTGGATCATTATTGAAATGTTTAAAATAATTTCTGCCTATTTATTGACAACAGTTTATTAACAGATGTTATTAACAATCTTTCCACTACCATAAATAATTTAGTTTAATATTATTTGTATGCTTTGAGTCAGTGAGTTGTGGATGAAACTCATTCAGTCAATCTGGTTAATAACTGTAAGAACTCAGTAATAAATAGAACAACAATCTTGGCAATAGTGAGGTGTGAAATCCATCACTATAACAAAAACAAAACAAAACCACTAATCTCCTGGGTATGCTTTATGCACCATTTGGGGCCTCACTGGGAACCACTGATTTAATGGGCTTAATGATTATATTTGGCAGGATTTTGTTCAGTTTGGTCAATACTGAAAAGGTCCATCTGCCACAGGTCCTATTCAGCAGACTTTCACACTACATGGCTATAGAAGGGTAACCTATTCATCCATCATAAAAGATTCTGTGAAAAGCCAGCATTTTGTGTTTGTACATAGAGTCCTAACTAGGAATATCTAAAAGATTGAAGGTCCACTGAGAACAAGAGCAGGGTTTACCAACAGAGAGTGTTACATACAACATGCATAAGCACTGCTTGTTTCTCAGACACTAATTTGATTAGAGTAGTGACTGCGGGGGAAACAGTAGCTCAGCTGATGCCGTTTTAGTAAACATGGAGCAGTGATCTGCACAAAATCCCACGTTCATTGTTGAAACGTTTTTTAGTAATGCCAACTCTGTGGTCGCTCCTCAACAGCTATTTCGCATTAAGTTCAGTATTCCTCGTCACTGTGCTTTGCTTTTCATAATAATGCTCCTGCCATGAAAATGCTTAGCAACCAAGTACAGTTCAAACCCCTGAAAATGTTGAAAAAGTGTGTGCCTCTGTAATATGGAGTCCACATCCTGAGGACTTGAGTGCTTGTTATTACTGGCTAAGGAGTTATCTTAAAAGTAATGTCTTCGTCACAAGATCAGGGAAGGGTTTAAGGGTTAAGGGTTAGATGGAGGTAATCTATCTGTACACTCCCATTAAAAATGGTCAAAAAATTACCTGCCTACACTAAACCTCTAAAATAAAGCAGTTTTTAATTTTAAATCCCATATCTATGCTATTTTGCATGAAGAAACAATTTGTTACTCATTACAAACTTTGTGAATATCTGGGTTTTTCTTTTGTAACCATGTAGAAAGATTGCATTTAATCATTAGATACACAGCAGCACCTTTATAGCCTCTGATTGCATTCCACATTAGTAAGAAATGTTGATTTTCTTTTCTCTACTGGCAAACATAATTGTGGGTCACAGGATGCTGTCCACAGGACACTGTTGGCTGGATATTTTTGGTTGGTGGACTATTCTCAGTCCAGCAGTGACACTGAGGGGTAACTTCAGCAGTAGTGCAGTGTCTGATCCAATAGTACCAGTGCTGAAAATCATCCACCACCACAAGGAGGTGGTTTTACTGTTATGGCTGATTGGTGTTTATACATAAACTGAGCATGGGCAAACTGTGACCTTCAGATGAGAGGAAATTGGTTTGGATGGTCAGGAACAACCTAAGAACCACCAAGGTCTACCATGAAATAGAAGCTACTGGAACATCAAATGTCACCGTCTACAGTCAATCAAGTCTTAAATACATTTGGGTGATGCAACAGGACATTGACCCCAAATGACCCCAGACAACAAAGCTGGTTGTGGAATGGATAAAGCAGGGTAACATGAAGGTTTTTGAATGGCCTTCCTAAAGTCCTGGCCTCAGACATTTTGAAAATATGAAGAATATCAGGAAATGAAAGCTAAAATTATGATCGACTGTCTCATATGTCTGTGTGCTTCAATTACTCTTGTAAGTCGCTTTGGATAAAAGTGTCAGCTAAATGCCATGTAATGTAATGTAATGTAATGTCATATTCATTTTTTCAACAGATTGTGAACAGAAATTGGCCTTGCTGTTCCATTAATTTCAGAGGGCACTGTTTAATTCCAAGTACTTAAATTGGAAAAAAGTATGTGAGTCAAATTCTTGTTGTTTTTTTATTACCAAAGGAAGAAAGCTGCAGTGGAGTTTTGCCATCACCATAGCTATCTTCATCTGGCTCTTTACTGCCTTCTGGGCAGCTATGCCATTGATTGGTTGGGGAGAATATGACTATGAGCCCCTGAGGACCTGCTGTACACTGGACTTAAGCAAAGGAGATAGGTATGAGACATATCCTTGAGGTTAGGTTCTTGTTTTGATCACTAGCCCAAAGTTTTAACCCCCATGCCACCACTGATACACTTATTAATGCAATCATTGCAATTAGCATAATGAACCAAAGTCATATTCAGATTAATTATATTAAGTATGTCTTATATTTAAGTGTTTGACAGATTTCCCTTAGACGTGTTATAACACTGTATATATGCTGAATTGTGCCATGAGATACAGTACCAATACATTTTTATTGGCATAATGCAGTCTGAGTCCTAGTTATCTGAAATTGTCCTGTCCTGTGTCCCTGTCCTATTATACCTTAGTACTCTCTTTCAACATACATAAGTCAGAATAATTGTTTAATATGTGGTTTCAGAACACCCTAGTCTCACAGGGAAGAAAATTCATATGCAATTTATTTGCAGCATCCACTATACATTTTATGGCAACATTCTGCCCCAAGCAACATATAAAACGTTCAAACACTATGTTGATATGCTAGGTGACCTTCTGCTTCAATGTATTTTAGCCCCTATCATTATGCTATTTGAATAAAACTGATATGTAACAATTTACCTCTTTTTTTCAACCCTCTTGAGTGTTGCATATTTTGTGCAAAGTTTGTGCTTTCATGACATTTGGTTAGACCAGGTTCATGAAATGCTTTTTGCACATAAAATCCATAGTGATCAAATAACACAGTATGGTAATGTGGGTTTTTCAAAATGTGAAAAGTCCCTGTATTCTCAGTAGCCTACAGTATTTAAAGCCTTAAATTCCATGAAGCTCTCTACACACTACTCTTGAGCTAATCTGAAGGCCCCATGAAGTTTAGAGGTCTGTAGCGATTGACTCTGCAGAAAGTTGGTGACCTCTGTGCACTATGCACCTCAGCATCCACTTACCCTGCTCTGCCATTTTACGTGGCCAACCACTTTGTGGCTGAGTTGCAGTCATTCCTAATGACTTCCACTTTGTTACAATACCACTGACAGTTGACTGTGGAATATTTAGTAGCGGGGAAATTTCACGACAGGACTTGTTGCACAGGTGGCATCCTATCACGGTACCATGCTGGAATTTGCTGAGTTCTTGAAAGCCACTCAATCTTTCACAAATGCTTGTAGAAGCAGTCTGCATGCCAAGGTGCTTGATTTTATACACCTGTGGCCATGGAATTGATTCATATCTGAATTTGATTATTTGGATTAGTGAGTGATTACTTTTTGTGATTATTCTGTGAGATAGAAGATTACAGATTACACTGTCGTGTCCCACCTACCTGAGCCCTTATATATTTGTGCACAATAGAAAGATGACAAGTACAATAATATGACTTCATGCCTTTGACTTAGGAACTATGTCACCTATCTGATTCCAATGGCCGTTTGTAACATGGGAATTCAGGTGCTTGTTGTGTTCTTCTCATACCAATCTATTGACAAGAAATTCAAGAAGACAGGCCAGCAAAGGGTAAGCAAATGTTTATCATATATGTTAGTGTTTGTGTCTAGCATTATGAAGGCATAGTTTACATTTGTTGCATAAACCTGTGACCCTTGTCATGTGTTTCAAACTGAGTGGACTTGTGCCTGGTTGTACCACACACATGCTACTAAAAATATTTACAAGCCTTTCTTCTGGCAAATATTGTTGGCTTTATAAATAGATATTTGATTAGACAATTCTATTCTATAATGTGTTAGTATCATACCTATGATTATAAACTAATTGAAGTAAAAATGAAAGAAAAGCCTATACTGATTATATGTGTCCAAACCTTTATTAATGTGACCAGCACATTTCAGACAGGAGCCATGACTAAATGCCTTTCCCTGTCCTCCCTACAGTTCAACTGTAGAACTCCTTTAAAGACCCTTCTGTTCTGCTGGAGCCCTTATGGGATCCTATCCTTCTATGCTGCTGTGGAAAATGTGAATGCTTTGTCTCCTAAATTGAGAATGGTAACACTATCAAATATCAATTTCTAAATTCTAAGCCATGCTCTGTCTGTCTGATGTCTATGCTCTGATATTCAAGTCAGTAAAATGAAATGATATCTTTATTTTATCACTGTTCTGCATACTGCATATACAATGGATTTATGAACTTATAGATATTTTAATCATTAAGATAAGTACAAGCATGTGTATCTTTGCAGATTGCTCCCATCGTGGCTAAAACCTCTCCAACTTTCAATGTATTTGTTTATGCACTTGGAAATGAGAATTACAGAGGAGGAATCTGGCAGCTGCTTACAGGACAGAAGATTGAATCTCCTGCTACTGAGACTAAGCTTAAATAAGCAAGCATTGTCATAAACATTCATCTTTCATTCAGCCATTCAGTCAACATTATTAAACGCTTTCTCTTGATCAGGGTCACAGTGAATCCAAAGCCTATCCAGAGAACGTTGGACAGAGTCAAGCAATGTAACAGTACGTACATATTACATAAAACATAGCTGAGCTCCCATTAGAAACAGTAAGTTCAAACACTAGATTGCAAATATTCCTTGTCATGACATGATGCCCATGTTAAACCTAAAAACTGAATTTTATAGTTATATGCATTTTTATGATAAGGCATATTGCCAGTTCGAAGCACACAACTGTCCAGGGGCCCAAACCTGCTCCAGCATGACAGTTTCCCTTGGATATTTTTTACCAAGATTGAGTTCTGACCTAGACCCAATCTTGATTGATAATTGATGATAATATTGTTTATGTTACATGACAAGATACAGTACTTGCTGCATTTTCATTAATAAACATAACCAAAAAAAGGTTAAAGATCATATCTTTAGGCTTAGGCAAAGAGATAAAATATACAGTACATACATATCGAATAAACTAATATGATCCAGACAGAAAGCCAAACCACAAAACTTTTACAAACATTCATTGTTCTGCATACATTATTTAAAGCAGGACTTTTTCCAAAAGCAAAAGGCACTTTTGATCTCTTGTGTGAACTTCACACAAAAAGACAGTTCAGATTTACAAGGTTGTTAGTCATCCTTTCTTACTGTGTTAGTGATTTATTCCTGTAGTAAAATTAATAATTAACAGTGTACTGTCATTATTTTCTCTGCATTTTAATCCTGTGAATGTGGGCCAATACTGTATGCCCTGTTTTTATCTGTATTATGATAATTAGTACAGCAGTTGCAGATGTGCAAGATGTGAAAGTTGCAGATGTGATTTAAGGAATTATTAAACAAAATGAATTAATGTTAGATATTTCTGTGCTTGTATACTGTACTTTTACAAAGCATAAAGACATCATACATGAATCACAGAGAGAGAAAAAGTGAGAGTTTTAAAGACATTGCTTGACTTTTTGCTGCCTGAGACAATCTAGTTCTTTGCATACAGTAGATGCATTTTTTTATGTTTCTCTGAATGTTATTTAAGAATCAGGTCACTCAAGTCTTTTTGCCTTGTTCTTTGAGTTAGTAGCATTATAACTATATTCTGTATTATGTGCAGTTGCAGTGTTCAAGACACCTAGTGTTTGATATGGTGGTTATCATTGTACTCATTGTACATGTGGATGCTCTAAGGTTTAACTAACACATTAGTCCAGAATATGAATGTGCAATGATTTTAAATTATCTGCAGTCTAGATGGATTGTACAATAAAATTAAGATATTTGTTCAAACTTATTTGTCCCAATGAGCAGGGTCTGACCTTTGTACAGTGTTTAACAAATCTAAGATAAGAAGTGTGGTATTAAAAGTTATCATCAAGCATACCTGAGAACTTGGTTAGTAACATCTCAAGGGTTTAATATTTATGGTTGTCAAACCAAATAGGACAATTTGGTGTACAAATTGATCCATTCTCTCATGAGCTTCTACTACACCTTACAAACATTATGTAAAATGGATATTCTAAATTCTGCAATATAATGGTTGAACAATTTGCAATCAGCACTGACAGGGGTAAAATATTATCCATGCTTATGCTCTCACAATTACTTAAGCTCATGTGGAACCAGTGAAAAGTGATTTTTGCTGGATTTATACGTACAAATATTCTAAGATATAACATTAAATGCATCTTTTTGTTTCACTGAAAATTAGTGAGGTGAAGCTCCTGAGTGGTGCAACAGAAAAGTGCTTTATGATAGTTACAGTTACACTGGGTTACAGACAGTTGGAATGTTGTAACACAGGAATGTTGTGTGTTTTAAAACGCAGTGTTTTGGTAGACATGAGCAATATTTAGTATCTTTGGAAATTATACAGCATGTTATGCATCTCTGTTGATTGGGTTCAGGTCAAATTATATATCAGAAAATACACTAATGATACTGGACTAAGAGTGATGTTAGGAGGACTTGACTTGTAATTCATTTCTCTGTCATTTTGCCTCCCCTTGAACAAAGGCAAGAAAAATTATATCGATATTACCCCAGGGGATGCAAAAGACTGTCAAACAAAACAGTCTGATAAAAAGATCAAGATCAGAGTGATTTTCAGAAATAAGTAAGTCATATAAAAACAGATTTTAGGGAGCATTTTACAAGACAGTACACCATTAATAGCTGTTGTCAGTGTAGCATAATTTAAAATCACGTTCTGTGTTACTATGATATTATTAGTGAAAATAAAGGAATCTGATTAAGTACGGTATTATTTGCAATGCTATTCATTTGACAGTGAAGTATGTTTTTTTTAAACAGTCAGGATCCACAGAAGGTCAGCTTTGGCTCAGTGTTTACATTGACATTTTAAATCTGTTCATTTAGACATTATTGGATGTATAATGTATTCATGATTTTAACTTGGAACAAAACTGCATGAAGCACTCCCATAGCCCCAAAATTATGTTGACTGACTAGGGGCCTCTAGTAAAGAGTTTATGGGATGTGGTCCTTCTGTAGATGTTTAATTTCCTATATGCTGTTTCCTATGGGTTGCATATCTAAAGCCAAAGATAAATCCTGTCATTTCCTACATTATACTCACACGTAGTGTTCCCTTGTTTTAATGGGAGATATATTTAGGCTGTGAGGTTAAAATATTGTTTTCCAAAATGCAAAAAGTGGTGTAACGGTCTGAGCGTTACACCACGACAGTGAGTAAAAGGATTTCTGAAGTCGGCTTTCTGGCTATAAGCTCTGTACTTTTCAAAAACCTCTAGATGTCACTATTGCCTTTCTGCAGAGGAGATGGACGCTCGTTGGTGTAATTCGCTTTAACGCGAGATGGTGCCAAACCCCAACATGTAATCATACATGCTACTTTTTTCAATAAAATCAAGGAAATTGTGTGAAATGTATTGTAAGAGCGTTTTCTTTTGCAATGGTATTGCATTAATTTGCTGAAACAGAATTGTGGCATGGCTGCAAATGTGATGGTTAGGGTTAAAAGTCCAGCAGGTTTAGATGAAAAATCTCCTGAAAGATTGTAGCTGTCCACTTCTCTGTGGTGCTGAAAATGACAAACACAGGAATTCATACTTGTTTAAATTTGCCAGCCTAATACTAAGATTTCTCTTTCTCTCACTATCAAGAATACTCCTATTTGCACACTACGAAGAATGTTAATGATCCAGTGTTTTCTACACTTGAAAGTAGTCTCGCATATCATTTTACAGACCCCTGATTTTTAGGCGTTAGACTTTTTAAAGCATGTCAGCCTCGAAATGGTCCATTTCCCACTGCATGAATAAAACTTATGACTAAATTGGACAGTTACATTAGTCAAAAGTGTACATCACAGGCAGAAGAAATAAAACACAGTAGACAACATACACCAAAGACCGACAGAGTAGAATTGCACATGACAGGGTTAATTTGAGTTTTGCTCTTGGCTACCTACAGCTATGTACAAATCGTATACGAAACTAGATTCCAGGTTTGCAGTAACAGTTGATTTTTAACGCAGTGTACAGATACGTTGTGTGAGTACACCATTCAAGAGCCTTTCAATAATTAGACTAGTAAATATGTAACTCAGAAACAAGCAATTACTGGAATGTGATTTACGGTGTAATTAGCAAAGTAAAAGAATTCCACAATCCCTAATTAAAAAAATGAAAAGTAATTTATTATAAGTGCGTTTTAGTGTTCATTAAACGTAGCTGCACTTCTACAGTAAGGAATAGAAATAATATTTAGTGGTGTATCATAGTTTTAAAAAACGTCAGTCATTCATGATGGAGGTTATGAATGCTGTTCTTAATGGGGTTTGATTAGATTTTTTTTAACGCATATTAATTTGCAATTGAATCGCGTTTATTTGCAGGGCGTGGCTTTAATGTGCTGTTGCGTTTAATAAGCTTAATAAATGGGGCTGATTGGGAAACCACTGGGGGGCAAGCAAGACGTGCGTCACATCCCTGGAAAAAAAGACTTGAATGGAATCGGCAAGCACACATGCGAGTGCCTCACCCACAGCAGCTCCAGCAGCGGCGTGCTCAGCTGGCTGATCTCACGCTCCATAGCGCTGTAGGTGCACAATCTGCATCTGTTCAGGTGAAAGATCGCACCATTTCGGCTTTTTTTTTTGCGCCCACCGTCTCCAAAAAGACAACTTATCCCATCATGGAACACGACCGGGTGAATTTCTAACCTGAGCCCAAGTGTTTGAGTTCTCTTCATCATCTTAAATGACGGTTCGAGTTACAATGAAACTTTGGCCGCCGACGATAAAACGCGTTCAACTCAGCAGAGGAGAAAAGCGAGCGCAATGAAGGAGCGCAGCGTGCGAAGGTAAAGCAGAAAAAAGTTCATTAGCTAATCGCGGCTTAATAGTTTATTAGAAGCACAAAAGCAGATTCCGTTCTACGAAAACATAGCACAGTGCGTGAAAGCGTTTATATTGTTCGAGCTGAAACAAAAGGAAAGTGTGAATAATGGCTGATGAGCGATCCGGTGGCTTGGCGCATTCTGCCGCGGTTAAACTCTCAGAGATGGGCGAAAAAACTAAACAGCTAGGCACTTCTATCCAAGATCCTGAACGACAGCGGAGGATTATTCTTGTAATCGTCTGTGTGGCACTTTTGTTAGATAATATGCTTTACATGGTGATCGTGCCAATCGTTCCAGATTATTTAGCCAACCTAGAAAGTGAAGCAAGCAACTCCTCCAACAGCACAGAAAACTTCGACTTGCAGATTGGTGTCCTGTTTGCATCCAAAGCCATTTTGCAACTTCTCGTAAATCCTTTGACTGGCACCTTCATAGACCGTGTTGGATACGACATACCACTTTTAATTGGACTTTCCATCATGTTTGTTTCCACGTGCATTTTTGCCTTCGCTGAAAACTATGCGACCCTTTTCGTGGCGCGGAGTCTGCAGGGTCTCGGCTCGGCTTTCGCAGACACGTCGGGTATCGCTATGATAGCAGACAAATACTCGGAGGAGGCAGAGAGGAGTCGAGCCCTGGGCATCGCCTTGGCATTCATCTCGTTCGGCAGCCTGGCGGCGCCCCCCTTCGGCGGGGTGCTTTACGAGTTCGCAGGGAAGCGCGTCCCTTTCCTCGCCCTCGCCTGTGTCTGTCTAGCCGACGGTATTCTGTGCTTGACTGTCCTAAAGCCATTCTCCAGCAGGACCAGGGAAAACATGCCAGTTGGCACACCCATTTACAAACTCATGATTGATCCCTATATAGCCGTGGTGGCAGGTGCACTGACCACGTGTAACATCCCCCTTGCGTTTCTGGAACCCACTATCGCGAACTGGATGGAGGAGACTATGGACGCATCACAATGGCAGATCGGGCTTACCTGGTTACCAGCTTTTTTCCCCCATATATTAGGTGTCTATATTACAGTAAAACTAGCAGCACGACATCCACATTTACAGTGGTTTTATGGTGCTCTTGGCATGGTTATAATAGGTGCCAGCTCCTGCACTGTGCCCGCATGCAAAAACTTTGAGCAACTTATAATCCCCTTGTGCGGCATCTGCTTTGGCATTGCGCTGGTGGACACCGCGCTGTTGCCCACACTCGGGTTTCTGGTCGACGTGCGCCATGTCTCTGTGTATGGTAGCGTGTACGCCATTGCGGACATCTCCTACTGCATCGCCTATGCCCTGGGTCCAGTTGTAGCTGGTAAGATAGTGCACGACCTCGGTTTTGTGCAGCTCAACCTGGGCATGGGACTCGCCAATGTGCTTTACGCGCCAGCGCTGCTCCTGCTGCGCAACGTGTGCCTCATGAAGCCATCTCATTCCGAGAGAAACATGCTGCTGGAGGAAGGGGCCACAGGTCTCTACGACACCATCAGACTAGAAGAGTGCCAAGCCAAGAAAAAGAAGCAGGGCTACCGCACAACGGACAACTGTCTGCCTGTGGACGAGAACGGCATACTGGCTGGAAACTCCAGATCATACTCTCAAGAGGAATCATCTGAATTTGAATATGCGTAAAATGAACACTCCTAATCAGTGCTCCACCGATTTTCCGGACATACATTAATATACACAATTTAACCCTAAAGTAGGCTTTACCTCTGTCTGGAAGACCAGCCTTCAATGTGTAGTTTAGCCATAAAATTGCATAGAAATTCTTTCACACTGGTGGAAAACGTGCAACATTAAAAAAAAATTGCCGAATACGCTGTGTAACTCTAACTCATATTCAGTATATGTTTTTTTTTATCAACAAATAATTGCTCCACGTGTTCTTTTTAAGATGAACTCTACTGTTTATCAGCATAGTTGTCACAGTTTCCTTCTATTTATCTTTAAAGGCGTCATTGTTTATTATATTTCCTTTGATCAAATGCATCAGATTTATATCACTGTTTTAATTGCGATCAGGGATATAAGTAAACGCACAGGTGAAAAATGTGCGTCATTATTCAAAACAGGCTTACGTTATTGATGTTTTGCCAGGTCTGTGCTGCTATAACTAATATGCAATGTCAGTTGACAATGTGATGGATTAAACGATGGATCTAATGTGTAGCCTATGTGTCTGTATGTAGTCTTTTAACATTGTGCGGGTGTATTTCTGGAATGCGTCAATATATATTATGAACTACAAAATGTACATAATGTGTATATGAAGTGTACATAATTAAAATAATATATTGGGAGCAGCCTTATGTCTCTCTTTTTATTTTGCTTTTTCCTGTTTTTAATTTGAGTATCAGTTTTTTCTGTACTGAAAACTGTGTCCAATGTTAAAGTCGGGATTATGAAAAAAAGTTAGATAACGGGTTAAATTAAAAAGTTTTCTTAAGCATGCTCTCCGTTAAAAACACACACACACAACACGGGTACCTCATTAATTAGTACAAACTGCACAAGTTATAATGGCATTAATGACGTGGTCTATTCTATACAGCATAGTTAAGAAAAGGAATTTGCCAGGAACATAGTGATGGCCCTCAATACTAAGTATACAGGTACATATGAACAACTGTCAAGAGTATTACCTGTCTGATGAACTGTTAGAAAGAAATATATTTCAGTAATTGATATAAAGCGTAAACCGTTTACTTCCTGAGTGGTGAGCCAAAGAGATGGTGCTCTAAACGTGATAATATTTCAAATCAGTATTACATACCTAGAAATGAATTATTTGTTGATTGCGTTATTGCCTTGAGTAGCAACTATATTCCTGGCTGAGGCATCTCAAAACCAAGTCGTTTATAACATGAACAGAAACTACAAAACCTAACAAAAATCACCCCAAATATCATGTATACATGCATACTGCATGTATATTGCATGATGGGTCAAAACAGTATAGTATAATCTGACACAGTAGGTTGTTTGCTGATTCGGATGCAGAATATTGCACTTGACGCATGAAGGCTGGTGGGAGGAGCTTCCAGCATCTTCCCCAAGAGTGCTGTGGAGCTCCAATGCGTGGGGCGCAAACCGGGTTTAGAAGAAACGACAGGAGAACAGGTCTTTCCTTTCTAGGAAAAGGGTATCAGCGAGCAAATGAAATTTGGATAAACTTTTTAAGGCTTTCCAAGACAAGACAGCGCCGTTCTGGTAAGTAGAGAGCACTGAAGAACTTTGCATTTTTGGTTCATTTTACATCTATTCATTTCTAGTCCAGTGTGCATTGAGGCTTATTTACCAAGTATAAGCTATTACTGAAGCTATTTGCGTTAATCGAGAGAAAATTAGAGCTTGGAAAACGTTTTTACTGATAAACCTCGGGGCTTCATGTATTCCAGAGGCAAAAAAGGGAAAGCGCACCTGTGACATTTCCTCACATCTGACAGTCCTCTGGAATTTTGAGCATGCCGGTTTTGGATAAGAAACCATCAAGAGACGAAGGGGATCACAGTGTAAAATGCATTTTTACTACAGTCTATTATTCTAAGATTAATACTAATTATTTGAATATAAATAGTGTTGGAATTGACATGCAACTAACATGCAACTTAAAGCATTTCCATTTAAGTAGCACTCAGATCATCAATTACAAACCTGTTTTATTGCTGTTTTTGATGCTGTTCAAACTGTCTGGTGCTGTTTTAAAAAACCTTAAGTAGATCTGATAGAACTGTACTTTTAACCAGTGAAGATCAGAAGATATTTGAGCATTCCATCAAACATTTGTAAATCAGTGACAAAATGCTTGACATCAATCCAGACATCAATTAAGTAATCCTCAGTTACCAATGAATTAATAAAAAGATAGTCATAAATATACATATTCTCTTATATCTTAAAAACATAAATGAGTAATTCTGTTCTCTCATTAACACTGTAATCTCATACATTCAGGGCCTCCCTAAATTGCCCGTCCCTGCCTTACAGCAAACGCTAGATATGTATTTAAATTGTGTGAGACATCTGATTCCTGAAGAGCAGTTCAGAAGGACGAAGGTGATTACTGAGAAGTTTGGAGCACCTGGTGGACTGGGAGAGAGACTTCACAGAAAACTACTGCAAAGAAGAGAGGTTAAAGCTAACTGGGTAAATTTCTGGAAAAACTCACTCCAATTCTTTCATTGACATTATTTTAAAGGGAAAACATGGTAATTATGTCATTTGGTTGTAAATATTTAAAGTACAGATATTGTGCAGATAGAAGTTTTGTAAATCTTTTGTAATGTCAAAAACCTAAAGATATCTTCTTTTCAGGTATATGACTACTGGCTTGAAGATATGTATCTGAATAACAGATTAGCACTACCTGTTAACTCCAGCCCTGCTATGGTCTTCCCAAAGCAAAACTTCAGGACTCCAAGTGATGTACTCAGGTATTGAACACTGTGGAGGAAGCAGAACATTCAATAACATCTAACATGGATCACCTACAGCATTTCATAAATACAGTCTCCTTTGAAAGCATTTGAAGCACAAGACCATTTTTGTTTTGCTATATATTGAAGACATTTGGGATTGAGATCAGAATATGAATGAGACTATAGATAAGAATTTCAACTTTCATTTGCACCTTTGTGTTAAAAAACATAGATTGTATCTCTGACCTCCCCAATTTCAGGGATTACACTGTTATCAAGTCCCAGTGCCTCACTCCTCCTTCAAAACCACTGAGCTTTTGTTCAACCATGTGTTATTATATTTTGGAATACCTGAAGACAATAAGTGATAGGTCCTCGGTTCCCATCCAGAGTCTGGTCAAATTTCATGGGAAAATTGGGGGTATCAGTGAGCCTCACTTTGGCCTACCACCCTCAAGCCAAAGGCCAAGTAGGGCAAGCTAATCAAGAGTTGAGATGTTATCTGAGAACTTTATGCTCTGAGAACCAAGATGATAAGTCACAGTTTCTTCAATGGGCCAGATATGCACAAAATATGCCACCAGTGCATAGTTCCAGTGCATACTCTGGTACCAGCCCCATCCTTTCTCCTTGAACAAGAACCCCACAGAGTTCCCACCAAAGAGATAATGCTCTGTTTAGTGCCAAGGTGAGACCTCAGAGAATCAATCTGATTATAGAGTCTGGCTTTCTACAAAAGATATCAGGAACACCCAAAGATGTCAGAAACTAAATGATACATGGGTCCCTTTATGATCTTAAATCACATCACATAAATTAAATAATTTATAAGATGAACGTGGCATGTCACAGCCACCATGAACCTTTCTTCCACATCTCCCTCCCTCCTGGGACTATGGGATGTATTTATTCAATTCAATTCAATTTCTAATTTATTTATACTGTGCTTTTTACAATATACAAATACATTGTCTCAAAGCAGTTTACAGAATCCTAGAGTAACAGACTGAAACCCTGCTGAGCAAAATGGTGGCAAGGAAAAACTCTTGAGAAACCTTGAGAGGACCCAGACTCAGCAGGGACCCATCCTCTTTGGGTGGCCTGGTGGATTATTCATCCATCCATCCATCCATCCATCTTCTTCCGCTTATCCGAGGCCGGGTCGCGGGGGAAGCAGTCTAAGCAGGGATGCCCAGACTTCCCTTCAAATAATCCATATTCCAATAATAATAAAATAAAGTATTCCAAGCTGATGTTGTTTCATGACTTACATTAAATTAACCCACACGTATACATATTATTAAATTAAGGTAGTCAATATCCACATTACTTAGATACTGTGCATTTTAACATTTGATTAAAGCTTCACTCACAAAATGTCTGCTAGCACTTACTTACTCCAAAAACCACAATTGAAACTTATTTTCTTGCTGCATGATTATTTGATTCTAATATGCTGTATACTGTTTTTACATTTGAATTAAACTGTAACATTTTTTACCCCTTCTATTCAACAGATTTGCAGCTCATCTAATTTCAGGTGTATTAGAATACAAGTGTCAGATTGATGGGTAGGTTTTTCCAATAGCAGAACTTGTTGTACATGCATTAGTGCTCTTTTCAAAAATCTGCTCTTGATATGATTTGCAGACATGCCCTACCAGTGGACTTTGCTTGTGGGCAATTAGCTGGTACACCACTGTGTATGGAACAGTACTTCAGGATCTTCACCTCCTATCGCCTACCTGGGCCAAAGACAGACACATTGGTGACTCAGAAGAGCTGTGTAATGCCAGAAACAGAGCATGTCATAGTGGCCTGTAAAAACCAGGTAGCACCCTAAATACAGATGCTTAATGGAATCAGGCTTTGTTTGATAATTCATTTATTTGTTACATATAATTAGATCTAATCTGGCACAGAGGCAAGACAGAGACCATAACAAAGGTGATTGACAATTCTCCTGGGCAGTTTTTTCCTGTTCTACAACATAATTAATAAGTCAGGTCCTCTAACAGGTGCTGAGTATTGACTTAATGAAGATTGTTATTGAACATGTTTATGCTTGAGCTGTTTTTAATTATGTACAAGACAATCCATTTTGATGTCATAAAAGTTACAGCCACTCATTAGGCAGCTGTTCTTTCACTCAAAATTGCTGTTAGTGTATTGTGTTATGTGCAGTCTATGGCTAAGCTATAAATTCGTAAAATAATTATGTAAATGTGTGGGGTTTTTTTCCTAGTTTTTTGTTCTTGATGTGGTCATCAACTTCCGGCAGCTCAATGAGAAAGAGTTGTTTACTCAGTTGCAGAAGATAATGAAGATGTCTAAGCAGAAGGAAGAAAATGTCCCTCCTATTGGACTGCTCACCTCCGATGGGCGGACCGAGTGGGCAGAAGCTCGTAGTGTTCTCATTAAAGGTCATATGTCATTAGAGGCTGAATATAACTGTCAGCACAACATTCTGAGATCAGGAATTGTGCCATGAAAACATATTGAGAATTTCTAAAACAGAAGTATGTACATAAATTATTTGGCTTAGATCTGATTCCTTCCCAATTCCTTGTTCAAATGACTTATTAACTCAGATTGACTCATATACTGTACTGAACCATGCTGAGTAAACATATCTGCTGCAGATTCTACCAACAGGGACTCTCTGGATATGATTGAGCGCTGCTTGTGTTTGGTGTGCTTGGATGAACCATGTGGCATGGATCTGAGTGACACAAACCGAGCCATGATGATGCTCCATGGAGGAGGCAAGGACAAGAATGGAGGAAACCGCTGGTATGACAAATCCATGCAGGTAAAGCATCAACATAAAATGCTGCCAACCAGCATGTACTAATTTAAAGTTTGGATTAAATCTGAGGTTAATTGGTGAATCTCAGTTTATAGTAGGTGCAGATGGTTGCTGTGGTGTGGTTTGTGAACATTCACCTTTTGAAGGAATCGTGCTGGTCCAATGCACAGAATTCTTACTAAAGTACATGTAAGTTATTCATTCTGTAATTCTGTAATAATCCATTTAATTAATCCTGTCATTCTTCATTACAGACTGAATTAAAAACAATGCATGGTAGTAGCAGTACATTTATGATTTTGAGACATAAAAATTGTGACAAGCAGATAGAAAAGTTATATGTCTTTTACTTTAAGTAGTATTTTGGGGTAAAATCTGCATATTTCCAGTCTTGTCTTGTTCATTCAATAAACATTTTTCCAGCACATTATCTTATACATCTATTTCCATACAGTTCATAGTCAGTGGCTATGTCACTTTAACCTATTTAACCTAATACTTCTATGGCAGAAAGTTTGTGGACATTTGAAGATCATACCCATATGTGCTTTTTGAACATTCCAGATTTAGTCCCCCCTTTGCTGTTATAATAACTTTCAGTCTTCTTGGAAGGCTTTCCACTAGATTTTGCAGCATGGCTGTGGGAATTGTGCTCATTCAGGCACAAGAGCATTAGTGAGATCAGGCACTGATGTCAGACGAGGAGATCTGGCAAGGTGAGGATGCACTCGGCATACCAGTTCAGTGGGGTTGAGGCTATGGCTCTGTGCAGGCCATTCAAGCTCTCCCACAACAAATTTGGCAAACTATGTGTTCATTGTCGTCACATTGTGCATAGAGACACTGTCATGCCAGACATGCCTGTCCTTAGTTCTAGGGAAGGGGAAGTGTAACACTACAGCATGCAATGGCATCCTAGACAATTGTCTGCTTTCATATTTATGGCAACAGTTGAGGCAGATTCACATGTGTGTGATGGCCAGGTGTCCATAAACCTTTGGATGTATAGCATAACCAAAAAAAATACAAGACATATACCTTGGCAGGCCAAACTTACCTGGAGGCTCTGCTCTGATGGTGTGCCTCAATCTGTGTAACACTCAAGCAAAGCACAGTAAAGTCAGACCGAGGGCTGAAGAGGCCAGTGAAGCTGTGAGGGATAGAAAATAGACAATATATTTACACACACTGTTGTAAGGGTTCTGTGCAGGACCTTTAAGGGATCCACTTAAAGGAAGATCCCATAACAGTGTGCCTGAGAAGTATGGTATGCCCACTGGGCGTTTCCATCCAAAAGGCTTTTTTCTGCCAAATATAAAAAAGAGAGTTTAGTATAGACATGAACTAAAAATAATTATATCTGATTAGCCATAACATTAAGACCTCTGAAGGTGTGATGTGGTATTTCACACCAAGACCTTAGCACAAGATCCTTTATGTCCTGTGAATTGTGCGGTGGGGCTTCCATGGATCGGACTTGTTTACCTACAACATACCACAGATGCTTGATTGGATTGAGATCTGGGGAATTTGGAAGCCAAGTCAACATCCTGAACTGTTTGTTATGTTCCTCAGAGACAAATACCTAACACAAACAGACAAGTCATGGTTGCCTGGAGTTTAAGCCTATCATTAGTACTTGTGTGAGCAGGAGACATGTATTATCACATGATTTGAGATTTTGGAATTAAGAACCAGACACTGTTAACTTATGATTTACCTTTACCCATAAAGTAATGTAAAAGTCTATACTTGGGTATGTTTGGATCACTTTTAGGCAAGGCAGCCCTTCAAAATTGGTGCAAGCAGCAAGTCTGAATGAGTTGCCATCTCCAAGATGCCTGCACTGGAAATGTTCTCCAGAAATCCAAAAGTTTCTCATCTCTTCAGCAGACAAATTACAAAGGCAAGCCCACATTACAATTAGCCCACATTAAACTTATTTGTCTTAAGTAATACAGACAAAGGGTGAGGGATGTTTGCTGGTTCTTCCTAACTAACTTGCTGTGTTAATACAGTGCATCCTTTCTATTTAGTCTTGTCCAAAAATTTGACATGAATGTCCACAAGTTCAGCAGATATGGTAAACAGTTCATCAAGAAACACAAAATGAGTCCTGATGCTTACATACAAGTGGCTCTGCAGTTTGCATATTACAGGTCAGTTTCCTCTTTGCTACCTCAAAATACATGGATTATATTCAATACAGCAGGATACTTCATGGCAATTATATTTACCCTTTGCTCAGATGCCATGGAAGACCTGTGCCAACCTATGAGAGTGGATCAATCCGCCGCTTCCAGCAGGGTCGAGTCGACAACATTCGCTCTTCTACTGCCGAGGCCTTGGAATTTGTGAAAGCCATGACTGATAAAAATTCCAGGCTGATGGTAGGTGATTAAGCCTGATACAATTAAATAAGCTGATCAGAATTATTGTTGATTTTATTTTAATATTGGATTCCACAATCACAATTTCCATCCAAATTTCTGAATTCAGTCTCAGTTAGTTGACATAAACAAATATCTTTAATGATAAAGACATAAGCTTTAATCATAATTCTCAGTCAAAGGATCAGTAATATTTAAGTTTTAAATTGGCACTGTTACCGCAATCAATAAAAATTGTATAATAAAAATATTTTAATATTTAGTCATTTTTGGTTTTTGTGCCTTTGTACAGTGAGTATGTGAGGTCTGTCCAGAAAGCAATAGTTGAGCTTGTAGAAGGTTTGTGCAAAACATGTTCCCAAGAATTTGTCAGCTGATCAGAAGGAACAACGTGAGAGAATATTGACTGAAAGAAAAGAGCCCTTCCACATCGACCCTATGGCCTTGACTTGGCTCCAAGGGCATAGATTTGATTTTGACATTGGTGGGGACATAAAAATGCTCCACAGTGTGCCCTCGGAAGCTGAGTCTTATCGCAGTTATAGTAAACATCTGACTGGAATTTCATGTCATCTAGAGCCTTTATTTATAGATATGGAAGCCAACACGCCAGAAATACAAACAATATTGGGAGCAACAGTAAGTTACCTCTGGGCCCCATAGTGGCTGGTAGGATTTCAGTTTAAGGGTTACGGACAGCCACGGACACTATACTTATGAATACATGAACACTATACATTCATTTGAAACTGTAAAATGGATGTGTTGCCATTTACATTTCTTGCAGTAGTTGTTGGTCTCACACACACACACGCACTAACTTTTATGGTTGCCACCAGTTCCGTACAATAGCCATATGGAATCGTACCTCATATAAAAATAAACTGTACTGTCCCTTATTGAATCAATGCTTGTGTTGTTGGACAGTGTCTCGCACTCAGCCTACGTGTACATGTAGTTGACAACTATGGTGCTTTCTACAACCACAGCCTCTCACACATTAGCAAGAAATGCCAAAGCCAATCGTGTTAGTGGGACTAGTAGTAGAAAACGAGATGTTAACAGTTTGTGTACCGAATACACTGACTAGACACTGATGGAATATTCATTCATTCATTTTCTTAACCGCTTATTCCTTTTCAGGGTCACAGGAGAGCCGGTGCCTAGCCGGCAGCATAGGGTGCAAGGCAGGAACAACCCTAGACAGGGCACCAATCCACCGTAGGGCACACACACATGCACACACTAGGGCCACTTTAGAGATGCCAATCAACCTAACGTGCATGTCTTTGGACTTTGGGAGTACCCGGAGTAAACCCACACGGACATGGGAAGGACATGCAGACTTTACACAGAAAAGACCCAGACCGCCCCACCCGGGGATCGAACCCAGGACCTTCTTGCTGTGAGGCGACAGTGCTAGCCACCATGACGCCCACTGATGGAACATTGCATTTTAATTTTTTATTAAAATAATATTGGTAGGGACATGTCCCTACCGTACCCAATTCTACACCCTGGCTTTCTTGTTCCCCAAGATTAAAACACACCTGAAAGGCCACCACTTCAGCACAGTAAAAAACATCCATCAAGCCATGACCGATGCTCTGAACACCCTCACAGTTGAATTCAAGCACTGCTACCTACAATGGCAGAGGCATTGGAAACATTGTGTGAATAATGAATAAATTCTTATTACTTTCTGGACAGAACTCATATACAGGATAAAAAAAAAAAAAGATTAATTATAAAACCTAAAAAATGTCTGTATTTACATCATTTACATGTTATTATATTCTTTCTTTGCGTAGGATGCTGAGAAGATGGAGAAGTTATGTAATGCTATTAAGGCCCAAACCAATTATACAATATCGGTAATTAAAACTCAGGATACTGATCAACTTCTCAGTTTAATGCAACCATAGTTGTATCCTTTCATGAAATTGTTATGCCTCAGTCTAGCTCTCTTATTCATACAAACCGTTTACTTGTCCAGGCTATTACAGGGATGGCAATAGACAATCACTTGCTTGGACTGCGAGAAATCTCTAAGGAGCTCAACCTGGAGAAGCCAGAGATTTTCACAGATGAGACCTACATTTTCAGCAACCAATTCATCCTTGCTACAAGTCAGGTACATTAAATGCTATCTACAGGGAATAAATAAGAAAGCGAAATTAATGTGAGGTACTGGGTGATTTACTCAATATGATTTGTCATTTCAAATAAGTAACTGAGAAACTTATCCAAAACTTGTATTCAAATATTTCTAAAGAGCTTTATAAATTATACCCAACTACATAAATCTATTCACATGGTAACAGCATGATCTCATGCAGGTTCCTACGACTGTGGAGATGTTTTGCTGCTATGGCCCTGTGGTCCCTAATGGCTATGGAGCCTGCTACAATCCTCAGTCAGACCACATCATTTTCTGTGTGTCCAGTTTTCGGGACAGCCCTGAGACCTCTTCAGACATGTTTGTGAAAGCTCTGGTGGAGTGCCTGGGGGAAATGCAGGATCTGTGTGAAACTCAAGCCAAGCACAGTAATGCCAAAGAGAGGATGGGAGAGGCAGATGAGCCTGTGAAGGATAGAGGAAAAACATTATAGACAAACACAATGTTGTAGGGTTTCCATTTAGGATGTTTAAGAGTGTTCCTGAGAAGTACTTCCCATCTGAATTACTTTTTTTCTACCAGAAGATGAATAGTGCAATTTAGCTATTGTGTCCAGAAGTCCAAAGACTAATACACTATTATTAGGTGGTAGATAAAATATTAATCTGTGTGTATACAGTCATTAGTTAGAAACTGTTAGAAAAAGTTAGAAACTGACACAAATTTTGGTGGGCGACAGGGTGGCTCGGTGGGTAGCACTGTCATCTCACAGCAACAAGGTCCAGAGTTCGATCCCCAGGTGGGGCGGTCTCGGTCCTTTCTGTGTGGAGTCCGCATGTCCTCCTTTTGTCCGCGAGGGTTTACTCTGGGTACTACGGTTTTACCCACAGTCCAAAGACATGCACGTTAGGTTGATTTGTGTCTCTAAAGTGGCCCTTGTTTGTGTGTGTGTGTGCCCTACGATAGATTGGCACCCTGTCTAGGGTTGTTCCTGCCTTGCGCCCTAAGATCCCGGCTAGGCACTGGCTCTCCCGTGACCCTGAAATAGGAATAAGTGGTTAAGATAATGAAATGAAACAACTTTTGGTTTTCCCAAAGTTTGCTGCTTCATTGTTTTTAGATCTTTTTTCACATGTTTCTATGGTATACTGAAGTACAATTATAAGCATTTTATGCTTAAAAATAAAAGTTTTTACTTTTATTAACAAATGAATCAAGTTTATGCAGACTCAATATTTACAGTGTTGACTTTTTCATCTGCAATTTACCCTGGCATGCTGGATATCAGCTTCTGGGCCAAATTCTGACTGATGCATTCTTTCTGAATCAATGCTTGGAGTTAATTACAATTTTTGTGTTTTTTTTGTAAACCCATTCTCAATGGAATTAAGATCTAGGGAGTTTCCTGGCCATGGAATCACCCAAAATTATGATGTTTTTTTCCACTGAGCCACTTAGTTATCACTTTTGGTGCCAATCACATGGTGCACAATCATGCTGGAAAAACGTTGTTCATCACCAACTTGCTCCTGGATCATTGCGAGAAGTGAGCCCACTCCCTTGGATGAGAAGCAACCACACATGAATGGTCTCTGGATGCTTTACCGTTGGCATGACACATGACTCATGGTAGTGCTCATCTGTTCTTCTGCAGACAATAATTTTTCCAGATGTCCTAAACAGTCTGAAGGGGGATTCATCAGAGAAAATATCTTTATTCCAGTCCTCTGCAGTCCAATCCCTGTACTTCCTGCAGAATGTCTGTCTGTCCTTGAGGTTTTTCTTGAAGAGAAGTGGTTTCTTTGCTGCCCTTCTTGACACCAGGCCATCCTCCTGATGCCTCCAAATTGCCTTTGCCTCACTATGTGTGCAGATGCACGCACACCTGCCTGTTGCCATTCCTGAGCAAACTGTGCCCTGGTGGTGACCTGATCCTGTAACTGAATCCTCTTTAGGTGACAGTCTTGGCGCTTGCAGGACTTTCTTGGGTGCCCTGAAGCCTTCTTCACAGCAACTGAACCTCTCTCCTTGAAGTCCTTGATCCAATAAATGGTTGATTTAGGTGCAATCTTAGAAGCAACAATGTCCTTGTCTGTAAAGCCATTTTCATGCAAAGCAATAATGACTGCACATGTTTCCTTGGAGGTAATCATGGTTAACAAAATACAACAATGATTTCAAGCACCACCCTCCTTTTAAAGCAACCAGTCTGCTCTCCTAATTCAATCAGCATGGCAGCTCAATTCAATCAGCGGCCTTGTCCTTGTTAACACTTTCTCCTGAGCTAACGAGAAGATCACTGAAATGACGTTAGCAGATCATTTTGTGGCAGGGCTGTAATGCAGTGGAAATGGTGTTTTGGTGATTAAGTTAATTTTCATGGCAAGGAATGACTTTGCAATTAATTGTAATTCATCTGATCACTCTAGAGTTAATGCAAATTGCTACCATAAAACTGAAGTGGCAAACTTTGTGAAAAGCAAAACTTGTGTCAGTCTCAAAACTTTTGGCCATGACTGTAACATAATAGGGCGGCACGGTGGCGCACTGGATAGCGCTGTCGCCTCACAGCAAGAAGGATTGGGGCGACCTGGGAAATTTCTGTGTGGAGTTTGCATGTTCTCCCCGTGTTAGCGTGGGTTTCCTCCGGGTACTCCGGTTTCCTCCCA
>JANCOA010000045.1:12459935-12471820 GCA_024363135.1 Leptodoras oyakawai
TCGCCTCACAGCAAGAAGGTCCCGGGTTCGATCCCCGGGTGGGGTGGTCTGGGTCCTTTCTGTGTGGAGTCTGTCCAGTATGTCCTCCCCGTGTCTGCGTGGGTTTTCTCCGGGTACTCCGGTTTCCTCCATTCCAAAGAGTTGCACGTTAGGTTGATTGGCATCTCTAAAGTGGTCCTAGTGTGTGAGTGTGCATGTGAGTGTGCCCTATGATGGATTGGCGCCCTGGATGTTCCTGCCTTGCGCCCTATCCCCCATGACCCTGAAAAGGAAAAAGCGGTCAAGAAAATGAATGAATGAATGAATACGTTCAGGAGCACAGTGCACAGAGAAATTTCAATACAAATGAACCTCCTCTAAAAAAATATCCTCCAGGTGGCTCTCTAGATCCAGACAGCAGAATTTACATTTACAGCATTTGGCAGACACCCTTATCCAGAGTGATATTTTTTATTTCATTTATCTCATTTATATAGATGAGCAGTTGAGGGCCTTTTTCAGGGGCCTAACGTGGCAGATTGGTGGTGCTAGGGCTTGAACCCCCAACCTTCTATTTAGTAACCCAACACCTGCCACCCCTGCCCCTGAGGGAGACTGGAAAGCTTTAGTGTTAGTGTTAGTTGGGCAAGCTGTCTACTGGTAAAAAAAAAAAAACACCCACAAATACGAGTTTGCATGAAGAGATGTAATCAGAAGGTGATGATAATGAACAATTCTCACATGGAAATGAATCATGGACTGTCATCAAGTAAATAGTGAAGTATAAGTCACACAGAATTCCACTTGAGGCCATGTTCTCAGGTTTAATTAAGTAAACCACATATAAAGTTTGGTCCAAATGTTACATTTTGGGTAGAAACCCAGTCAAGGCTTTGGTAGGAAAGACTAATTCAGTGCAAATCAGTTTTAAAAATATATACAGCTCAGTAGGTTGTGGGTTGAATTTGAACAGATTTGCATTAGAAAATGAGAGCCATTCGACATATTCAGAACAGACTGATGTACTGAAAGTTTGATGTAAAAACATTATACATTAGTGCAGCCATTAGTGCAGCAAAAACAGCATTTCTAATACAGTATCTTCATTCATCTTGAAATACAAATATTTTATATTAAAAAATGTTGCAGTATGTTCATCTTGCTGGTGTATTAAAACCAGAGCAGGCAAACCCTGGTGGCTGTTGTTTATAGCTTCCCATCAGAAAGGCTTCACGATTTTCATTGAGATGTAGTTCTGGAAAAGAAAAAGTTAAAGTCATGTGTACTGCATATAATTGGATTAGAGTATTGTTGTAGTTCCATTGAATCATATTATAGCCGCTTTTATCATTTGTGTGCTAGCATTTATTACAGATCCCTGAATCATAACTTACAGGCAAAGAGTACAGCAGGATTCCAACAAACAGGCCCAGTAGTACGAGAATGATGATTCCAATGAAGACCCATTTATACCGGCGCCACACGATGAATTTCATAGTTTTGCATGGATTTGTGAACCACAAGAAGGATGTATCTGGGCGGCTGTCAAAGAAATGAATAAAGAAAGATTAGTGATATATAAAACTTCCTGTAGAATCTCATATGATATGTGTAACAGACTGTTACTTTGGAGGGTCCAGTTTGGGGTTCATGTTGGGTTCGTCTCTTCCTTTCCCAGCAGGTCTCTCTTCTGCCTCCTTCTCTTCCACAATCTCCAGAGTCATCTCCACTTTGCCCTGACATAAAACACAATGTCTCACATAGTCTGCACTCTCCATATCCTCTCATTGGAGCTTCTGCCAGCATCTCTGTTTGCCTAATCATTTGTCTCTTATGAAATACAGTTGTCTCACCCAGCTGAGACAGCAGGACTGATAGGAGTCTGCTACAATAAGTTAATGAGATAACAATATCTATGGACACAATATGCTACGCATTTTAAACAGACATCATTGTAATGTATGTCAGTGTAACAATTACTGGCATCAACTATTAATTTGTATGGCAGTAGTTTCAGTTGCTGCTTTACTATTTGCTATATACTATGCTCAATACATGCTTAGTGTTTACTCACAGTCAGAACTTTCTTGCCATCTTCCTCCATGGCACAAGGCCACCAGCCTCTCACACACTTCTGAGCAAAGAGTGATTTCGGAGGCATATGTTTGTTTCTTTCTTGTATCAACATGTCAAGACTGCACTTTTCTGGAGTCTTAGTTGGAGGGATAAGATGATTTAAATCTAACTCCAGCGTACCTGTTTAAGAAATGCAAACAGCACAATTCGGCATTTATAAAGCATTGGTGTAATGAGTAAAGTTGTAAAATGCAGTATTCTAATCACTTCATAACACATTTTATACTTTCAAAGTACGTATACTTTATACATTTGTGACTGTATTGCAGTATAAATTGTATATTGTGCTTTAATGCCCTCTTGCGTTATTTCTCAACTAACATTTTGCAAAAATACATTCCTCATGGTATCATGGTATTGCCACATGGAAAATACTACAATGATGTTTTAATCCATCCAAGTATCATGTTTTGTCTTTTACGTCTTTCATAAAGCATTGCTGTATTGATGTTTCGGACTAAGTCAGTGAATATCAGAATATCTGTTATTTAACTATGCTTCCTTGTACATCTCTGCAGTACGTAAAATGAAAACTAGGCTGCAATTCTTCATACATTGGAGTAAAAAAAATGAAGAGATTCACCTAAGTAGTCATCCAGTGAAAATTTGTCATTGTCCCATATCTGGATAGTCAGTTTGGGAGGAGTCCTGAACTCAGTTTTGTCAAGACTCCAGAAATGGTCCTGATTACAAAACAGGTTAAAAGAGATCATAACGTTAGGCATTATGGTTAAAATGACAGTGTTTCTTACAAAACATTGTTCATTACCTAATCTAAACGCTCAATAAAACTCATATGAATCTATATTTTGCACAGTGTAACACAGTGTAATGGATAATATGCAGTGAGATGGTCAGTATTATGGATTAGTGACCATTAGGGTCACTAATGGTCTGAAACGTTGATGTAGAAAGAGCCCCTGATGGCCACAGCTTAAAACATTTAATCTACCTAAACAATGATACATTTTAAAGAAGTGTACACACTTTTTTTGACACCAGACACAACTGCTCTGCTGGTAGGTAGTCAAAGCCAAAGACATATCTCCAGTTGAAATTTCCATCTCCATCTAGTGACCTGTAGTGGACATCAGTCTTCTGTTTGTCCTCCTCCATACCTGGCATCCACCTAAAAGTTAAGGTTTTTCATACATACTTTCATGTAAGGGATTGATTATCCGCATCTAAGCCTAATGGATTTATATTAAAATTATAACTTCACATTATACCCCTTCACATAGATATCGCTCATCTTTTCCCCAGTAATGCTGGTTTCATCCAGGATGACATCAGTAGTATTCCAAATGACAACCCGTAGGTAGTACCTTTAACACAGAGAGAAACTCCATTACCTACAGTGTTCATGCATTTCAGTTGTGTTGTGTTAACAGTGTTAATTCAGAACTGGTGTTTTTGCTGTGCACCAAAGATCTAATTACAAGTCAGCAGAACACGAGGACTGCTGGTTCTCACTTTTTAGCTTTACGAGGACTGATATCAACTGGGGGTCCAGGAATGCCAAGGCTTTTGGGGAATATGTCCACCCACATCTGAACTTTCCCCTTTAAATGGACAGATAAAAAGAATGACATTGATAGTTAGATAGATAGACAGACAGACAGACAGATAGATAGACAGATAGATAGATAGATAGATAGATAGATAGATAGATAGATAGATAGATAGATAGATCAGGATAAGTCACAGCTTTCTGAACAATGCTATATGCATGAGCTTATAGAGGGAAGCATAAGATGCTGTGACTCATGCATTTACCTGGGAGAGAGTGGGCTGGAAGGAGCTATAGAGTGTCCTGGTTTCTACATGCTCAGGCACTAGGCCCTGTTTGCGCAGTACATGCAGGCATATACGCTCTTTGTCTGGACCCAGGTGCTGGTGCAGCACTTTACTGGCCTCTAGCAGTGTAGTGTCACACAGAAACAGTTACTGTCAGTACCACACAGACCTTATACTTATAAACTACTGATCTTTCAATAGTGCATGCACCCTGTAGTTATCACACCAGGAATACCTAAGTCCTGAAGGCTGTAGTCACGTCCTCCAAAAGACAGTGAACTGCCATCTCCTGTAATCTGTGGTAGTGGGAGTCCTTTCAGTCTTGCAAGGTTTTCCAGGATCTGAGATGGCTTCAGCTGGTCTCTCCACTGATTCACTCCAGAGCTGCGTGCATTTTTACAACCAATTATAAATCATGTTTCTACACACATATCAACGTGATAAATAAAAGCACAGACACCATTGTAGAAAAAAATACTTACACACAGTATGACTGAGAAAGACCACAGTGTGCACTAAATCGAGAAAGGAGGCGATTTTCAAGGTCAATAATCGTGTCCCCAACCTTTTCATCACGACTTAGCAAATCAAAATCATAGACACTGATTTTCAGGTCCTTTTCTTGTGGCAGAAAGCAGGACAGCTCAAACATTCTGCAAAACACAAATGGATTTTAGCATTCTACTTCACGACTACAGTTTTTTTTTGTCATTTGTCATGTAGCACTCAACAACGTCTGACCTTCCAAACTCAGGGTTTAAGGTGTTTGGTCTGTAGTGATCTCTGTCATCAATGGTCTTCTTTCCAAGAGTAATCTTTAAATAAGGGTCACACTAGAAAGGAACAGGATTATAAACACAGGAAACCACCAACCAACACTGTTTGTAGAATACTGTAAAATAAACTCTACTTTATACACAGCGGTGTTCTCTGTATACTCACTAAGCCGTTGTTGTCTTTGGGTTGAAGATCAATACCGCGCAATATGTAAATCCTAACCAGGCATTCCTGAGGCCCGCTCTCAGGTAACTCTCGAAATTGCCGAGGAGGAGATTGGACTTCCGGGTCATCTGATAAGGGGTATAATCTAAATGAACCCTGTGAATACATTTAGAGACAAGTATTAAAGCCTAAATATTGAAATTAGAAAAGTAATACGGTTGCGAAAACTAATTCGGTTGACTTTAGTCAGATTAAGACAGTCCATCGTACAATATCCACCACTAGATGGCAGGATATCATCAACTTTCTTCACATCGGGTTTGAAAGTTCACTGGTGTTTAATTAAGTACAGCTGTTCAGTATTTACTGACAAATCCATGAACTCGGTTTGGAATGAGGAGAAGATGGCTTTTTATGGGCAAAACACTTGCCTTAAACTCCCCCACGACAGAAGGATCCTCTTCATCATCATCACTCTTTCCTCGATACAGTTTAAATGTGTTACAGAAGTCTGTAAGGCCATGAAAATCTGGTACATTCTCAAGTTCATTCCCATAAACCTGCAATAACAGACATGCTTTTCATACAGAATCTGTTTAATCATGGTTTCAAAATGCCTGGATTGTTAAGATGGTAAAGAATGGTCAGTAAACTCACGGTTAGAGTGGAATAACCTTTTTGGAGATATGGGCCACACTTCTCATGCTCTCCAATAGAGGCATAGAATTTACTCCACCAGTCCACAGCTTCATCCACCTAAAATATTGTTTTATTAATGTTTGATTAAAAAACAAATCTGCAATCGCACAGCAAATGAATTCTGTTTTGTTGTATTGTTTCTTTATTGTTAATAGAAAAGCTCTCAGTTACAGAAAACAGAAAACATACCTTCTCAGCAGGCTGTAGAAACAAATCCAGCAAAGATTTTGAAACAGATTAGAAGTAAGATTTTGTCCACATGGCAACAAATGAAAATTCGAACTAATGCAACTAAAACTAATAAAACTGTGTTCATGGAAGGTGTATCCGTACCTGCCCATCTACGATTGGGATTTTGCTTTCTATGTCAATAACCACATCTCTAGAGGTTGCTACCATCATGGCCACTGAAACATGAAACATCCAGGGAATTCAAATATTTGGGGCACTGTTATTGAGTAGCCACTGACAAAGACAAATTTCGATCCCAGATCTCTTACCTCTTGCAGTTCTGGACACTTCAGAGGTACTAATGTAGGGATCACACCTATAATCCTCCAGAGAGTCTATAGTGCACTGGCCAACTATAGGTTTCCTGCCGAAGGGCCGGTGGTCTATCACTTTCAGCACTATGGGTGGTGTGTACATCTCTTCTTTGGGAAGAAGCTAAAAGGAAAAACATTCAAAAATCCATATAAAAATACATATATACAAATATTTTTCTATACTTTATTTACCAATTTTTGACAATTAAAGACAGAAAAAAGATTCCATCCAAAGATTTATGGAACACTACCCAGTTGCTACATGCCTAGATTTTATTTTAGTCTTATAATTGATACTAGACAGTCGTGTCAACTGTAAAACAAATATAAAACATACATGTTTATACCAGTCAACGTTATCCATATACCAATACAAATACAGATCTAGATTTATTTTGCCCATAAAATAAAAAAAAAAGTCTCAGTTCACCTAGACCTAATACTTTTTTTTCTAATTATAATTTCTAATAAACCTAAATGCTAATACATAATGTTCAAAAACTATTGACTGGCATTATACAGCATATGGGTAGATATCTGATATGAGTAGATATCTAGTGCAAGATATCTCTGGTGCAGTAAAGACTATATGAGTGTTAAGCCAATTATTCATTTTGGGTTAAGATGAGTCTGAATCTAATAATGCAATAAAAAAAGATATAGTGCTAAGCAGCTAAAGTGCAGATCAAACTAGAGGTCAGGGAATTGGTACAAATGAACTTTATCCATAACTTTTGGTAAGCATAAGCCATCAAGTTTCATCCATTCATTAAAAGTAAGCATTTCACTAATTATATTTGGCCACCACTTCCTGCCTGTTTTAAATGATCACTGATAAATCTTGCACTATGAGCACAAATATGACAAGTATGAAGAACAGCAATGAATATCCAATGAGAGCATTGGAAAAAATCAAAAAAGGCTGATACAGTACAAATGGTCAAGTGATGTGATCAGTACATGTTTGGAAGTCATATTGTGTTCACTAGGCATTATACAGTCTTGATGGCTGACAGAGTGCCCCTGGTAAGAGCTCATTTTGACATTTTCTAGTATATGGACCGTACCACTTTGAGGAAAAGAACCGATCCGGGGAAGTTCGGGTTTTTCTTGATGTTTTTGATGGTTGCCGTCTGAATGGTTTGCCCTCCACATTCCACAAGGAGACTCGGGGAGGAAACAGGGGCCAACTGATATGGCTTCATGTTACGCAAACCCCAGGCCAAGATCTGAAAAGTGCATATTCATACACACACACACACACACACGCACACACACAGGAGATTTGCTATAAATAATAGCCTCTCTTCCCTGCTTTGTCTGCCTACCACTAAAGCGATTGTTTTGATGACATGCTTCAGTGTGTTACCTCAATAGCAGTGAGCTGCACCACTGGTCTAATCCCCTGAGGCACCATGTACAGATTCTCTCCTCTTCTGGGTGGTAGAAGTGGCAGTTCAGTTTCAGCTGCCTGGACACAGCAAAATAGAACACAACAGCTCATTAGCAGTTAACGAATACATCACTGACAACACAATGTACAATTATGTAACAACACTGTCATCAGAAGAGTGACAATCAGTCCTGAGGTACCTGTTAAAACATAGTCATTTAATAATAATAGCATACTTTATCTTTCAGCAAAAGCTCGGCTGCCACCAGCATTTGCCCGGCACTTCGGCCCTTCAAGGTGATGGGGAACCAGAGCAGCTTTGGGCTCACTGGAGTGCTGGGGTTTAATTTTACCACTGGGGGACATGTGCACCTTCCCATGGCTTCATCCTTCCCCTGCAATACAGAAGTACATTAACACAACAGCTTTACATACAATCAAGAGAAACATGGTACAAGTGAAACATATCTTGACACATTTTCTAAAAATAGCTCACATCTGCTGATCTATTTAATACAAATTGGCTGTGCAATACTAATAATTCCTTACTGACAATAAAAGAATAATATAATTTTATCACAAGCTTTAACTCAATATTAGAAAGTTAAAGGAGCTTTAATTCAATATTAGAAAATTAATTGAGCTTAAAATAGTTCAATTAAACCTCACCAGTTACAACAATGGCATGTCAAATGGGTCCAGCTGGCTCACATTATTTGGAATATATTTAAAAATGTCCTCAATAGTGATGATAGAATTATAAGGTCCTATCTCCGATTCGTTGCTAACCCACGCAGAACCTTATAATACTGAGGTCATGAAATCAAGCCTATGCTTGTGCAACATTTCAACTTAAAAGTTCAGTCTATAAGCTCTGCTCCATGTCATGCCTGAAATGTGCTTTTTATTAAGGCTGAGCTGTCACTGTGTTGTGGCAGCCAGATTTGGACGAGTTCACTGCCATCATTCCACAGCAGAATGTGGACCAGATGAACTGTTCAGTAAGGGCCAACACTGGGCCACTGCTCATTTTCTTTCAGGGAAAAGAGAGCATTTGGGAAAATGAAACTTTAGAGTACACAGTTTACCAGGACCTTACATTTTTGCAGGACATTACATCCATTTTTGTCATTTTCATCTTCCTGGCCAGGGAAACTAGTCAATAAACTAAACATTTCCAGGTTTTACTAGCAACTTTTTGGACAATTAATGAACAATACCTTTCAGCACTATGTGTCAGCTGAAGTGCTATAAAAAGATTTACATTGTGATTAAGCAGATTATCATAATGAGTAAGCAGTCATACCACTTGATCACTGTCAAAAAGCTCCAGGACAATGTTGGGTGGATTTTGAGCGATACTCTGTGGGTCTCCATAGATTTCGATGTTATTAAAGATGAGTGTCTGGTCCCATGTGGGGTTGAGGTTGGATTTAATGATCTCTGTGGTCTTGCTTACATGGAGAAAAGACACATGGCAGTAGGGATCTGTAGGGAAGCCAAATGCAAAACACTAGTACTACAGTCACCACATTCTTATTAGATGAAAAGCAAGGGGTGAAGTTTGCAATTGATTTGAATGTTTTATTGCGACTGGAAATTTTATTGGAAAATTTCTCACCAGAAAAACTGTCTTTGTCCATGGGAAGAAGGTTCCGAGCCTGATAAACATACACTCTGAGGTGGTACATGTACGACCCTATGAGGACAATAGGTATTAGTTTGCAATCATTTGCAGGCAACATAAACCAGCCAAAAAAATTTTGCTTAATATTAAGATGAGATCTTGACAAAATGAAAATGTCTTTTTCCTAGACTTGATATAAGCTGTTATTAATTCTTTGCAGGAATGCAAACTTTATTATTATGTATATCATTATTATTTTCAAATTATGTAATTATGTAATTATGTAATCAGTAACCCCTGGCATTCAGAAGCCAAACTGGCAGCTCTGAATGTTTTTTTAATTGAGCTAGTAAGGGGTCCTCAGTGTTCCAGACTTCCTCTGAGGAAAGGGAGTGTTGAGTGGAAGTTTATCAGCAGCAGGGATCTTGTACACAAGGCTTTAATTTGGTGGCATGAATCAAGCTACTCACTGCTGAAGTTGCAGGAAACTATGGGTGTGTTGGCACCGAAAAGCTTGGCTGCCTCATTTTTGCTAGCTTTTTCATCAACATCCACCCCCTAGAAAACAAACACAAAAGGACCAACACAAATAAGAGCCACTCAGTGTAACATTGTGTAGGACAATTCCCCAGATACCATAACCACTTTCCTGAAATAATAAAAAACTACACCAAGCCTTAACCACTACATAATACCTTACATCCTGTGGTATGGCAAGGATCTAAAAACAGTAACCGGATGCTCACCAATGCCCCCTCTAGGTTGAATATGGCCGACGCGCCCACGCGGTCAGACGGGGCCATCTTTCTCCTCCAGCGTCTGCGCCGAAATGTATCTGAGGAATGCTCCTTCCTGTGAAACTTCCAGCCAATCAGAGAGGAATATTCCCAGCCATCCCCTGCATCTTTCTTCTGTCAGGACATAAAGAAGGTGCAGAAAAGAAAAGCTGTCATTAACTATACCCAACTACAAACTGTTACTGGTAAGACAACTACAATCTATCCTGTTGTGCTCTCACATATTCATCTTAGCTCAGTCTGATCACAATTCTACAATAATATGCATGAACCCAGTCACCCAGTTTATGATTTTCATTATTCAAAATCATTTGAAAACATGACACTGAATCTAGCTGGTTTTCCTTATAACTTTACTATTATTGTGTCATCCATTTGAATCTGTATATGTTACTGAATATGTTCAGTTATAGCTTTAATTAAGTACTTTAATATCCATGTCAACACAAAGAGTGGGGAGGTAATTATCCTAGGTGAGAGGCAATGAAGCACCTTTCTTAACCTTTTCAGATGCTTCAGGGTTTTTTTTTTATCAAGATATTATTGTATAATAAATTCAGAGATTCAGCAGGATCTCGGCTAATGAGATCTCACTTAAGTAACACTTTAGAATACGTTATAGTGAATACATTATAATAAAATTGGAGGCTATATTAGGATCTACCAAAGGCAAAAGATAACACCAGCAAGATTACACCAGCAAAAAAACTGATCTATTAAACTGTAATACACCAGATAGCAAAACAAATTATAAGCTATTTCCAAATATAGACAGATATCTGATAACAGAAAATGGCCTAAATAGATGTACTAACTACTTAGCCTGGTATAAGTAATGTGGTGTTACTACAGACTCAGTTCTTGCATGGCTAAGATCATACCTCATTAGTAGATACAGATATTTGTCAAGCACAAATTAAGGTTATGTAAGATTTCCCTTAGAAATCTGTCCTCGATCACTCTCACCTTTTTATTTTTTACTTGCTTGTTGTTGATGTACTCCAGTTTGAATGAAGTTACCCTGTTTTTTTCTGAATCTTCATATAAGCACTGTTTATGAACCATAATTACATGGATTATAACATTATTGCTATTGAACTACAGAGGTCCTCACCTCTAAGGCAGGGGCATTTGCTATCTTCTTTCGGAGACGAATCAGTCTTTTCCTGCGATGGACATGGTACATTTTTTCTGCTGCTACCCAGGAGCGGGGCTTGTCATCTGGAGGAATAGTGATGCCATACTCCCAACCTATTGTTAGAGTCAGAAATATGACTTTCCTTCATGATGCATTCTCGGTCTCTTGTCCAGCATTTGAAAATTGACAGTTTTATACAATAGAAGCATGCAGGCACCGTGTATAGAAGTATGTAATTTGTCTGACATAATTGTTTCAAATTCGTACGATGAATGAAACCGTGTCCTCAAACCTTTCTCATCCACAGCCCTATTGCTGTCAAAGCTCCAGTCCTGAATCACCTTCCACCCTGGTGGACATTCAATCTCGCTGGCTTTCTGGGCTTTCTCTCCATTCTGCACAGAACAAACACATCACTCAATCCTGAACAAAAAGCTGCATTCAGCTGGCTTTGTCTAACTACTGTCTGGGAAACAGGCTTAAATGACAACACCTGCCCCAGTCAAAGTTGACTTACAAATAGCATATGTATTCTTTGTGAGTGGACTATGAGAAATGTTTCAGATGCATCAGATTGTATAAATTTAGTTTCCAGTGCTTTTACTTATTTTATATAAAAAAAAATACAGTTAGGTTAATAAGATTCCCAACCTATGATCTTAATGAAATCATGACAATAATCATGGGCCATATACAGGGGTTAGACAATGAAACTGAAACACCTGTTATTTTAGTCCACAATAATTTATTAGTACGGTGTAGGGCCTCCTTTTGCGGCCAATACAGCGTCAGTTCGTCTTGGGAATGACATATACAAGTCCTGCACAGTGGT
>JANCOA010000045.1:12547215-12560109 GCA_024363135.1 Leptodoras oyakawai
TGCAATGTGCAATTAATGAAGATTGGCCACCAGGCTGGTCCAATTTAGCCATGAAACCTCCAACACTAAAATGACAGGTGTTTCAGTTTCATTGCCTAACCCGTGTATATTCACATTTTAAACAACACACTTTTTGCATTCCTCAACATCATGGTGCTGTATTGCTTTAATGTAAAGCACCCTAAAATGCAAAATGTTATTTCTTGAAAAATTCTTTAAATTATGTTTACTTGGACAATTTTATGACCAAAATAAATGACAAACTATCTGCTATTCTCTTAAGTTTAAATAAGCACTGCAATATTCTGCTTACACAAGTAAGCACAAAATGTCTCAACTAAGCATCTGTGACACTGCTGAAGTGCAAGCAACTCTCCCACAGAAGCTGTGCTCTGACAAAAGAAATACCTAGGAAAGAAAACCTTATGCCTTATATTGCAATCAGACATGCCTAATTTACAAATGAGTAATTTAGAAAAGTACCAATGGCTTTAAAATATGTCACATAGTAATACCGATGATCAAATCTAGTTCCTTATAGTGTGTTTTAAGTGAGTGAAGTCAACATTTGGAGTTGAACTGATTCTCAAGATGCTAATTTGCCCATCTGGAAGTGTCTAATCAGACACACATGAGAGCAGAAAGGTTGTGTGAAAGCGCACAATGATATATCCTGTAAGTGTAACTTCACCATTACACTTCTAGCAACTATAAGTGTTTCAACTCCAATCCAAATTCTCCTCTTCTGCAACTCACTCATTCACTCTCTCACACTTGTTTCCTCAAGTCAGGCACAAAGGTGACACACAAAACAAGGTGTCTTTCAAGAATGCAATAAAATGCATTAAAAAGTAATAATCACAATGACTGAGCAGAAGGGGTAAAGACTGGTGTATAAATCCAGGTGGATTAAGCCTCACTATTCTTATCCCAACAGCTACACCCACATGGAAAATGTAGAATTCCCACTAAGGGAACTCTTCACTCTGAAGAGCCAGGAAGGCATGGACAGAGTGGCCAGGAAGGTGCAGGACGTGTTCATATGATTAGTTTTTGATTCGGTGCCAGATTTAAATAATATATTCTATGTGAATTGTTTTTTTGCACTCTTGTAAAGAGTGGTTATTTGAGGTTCTATCACCATCCTGTCAACTTAAACAGTCTCCTTGAAGCTCTCTCATCATTTCAACCTCCAGTCTCTAATCAGATACTTTTTCTCTCACTATGCCATCTAAACCCAAGAGACTGTTGTGCATGGAAACGTTTAGATTAGCAGTTTCTAAAACATGCATACCAGCCCAACACCGACAACCGTGCCACGGACAAAGTCACCGAAATGATTTTTATCTGAACATGATGTTTCTGCTACATGAACGTTCAGGTATACAGATATTGCTGAGAGTCGTCTGAGAGTGTATATTTGTATTCTGAAGTGCAGTGTTGGTTGTAACTCTTTGGCTGTAATATTTTCAGTAAAACACATTCATACTTGTGCATTCTTGTTGACTCTTGTGGTAAACCAGTTAAAAAATTCCTCTCTCGCAGCAGTAGGCTGAGTTTGACTGACTGTTTAACAGACTATGACTGTGTGAGGTCTTCTGTGCATCTCTTTGCAACACTGTTTCATCACACACCATCACACTTCATTGACCAGCAACACACACTTACTCCACAACAATGACAAACCAGCTGCTCTGTGTGTGTGAGTATGCATGTATGTTTGAGTGCATGCCCTCTCTGGGGTGTAAAGGACTCCTCCCCATAGTGGCATGGATACCCCAACAGAACCCTAATAAATACTCTCCTCCCTTTCACATCCCCCAGTGACACCACCCACAGTGCTACCTTCGGGGCAGATGGGAGCCAGAATAGACGTTAAACTCCGAGTGATAGGATTCTCCACGCTGCCTTCTAAAAAGCCGTTCCAACCCCCCGACAGCGTGGAGGCAAATAAGGGCACAGGCAGACAGAGAATGATTGTATATGAAGCGAAAGAAAATGAAAAGCAGACTGGATGGATGAGGCAAAACAGGGACTACAGTCAAGATGTTCTCACAGAGACTGGAACATGACTAAATAGGTTACATGCTACATTGGAGCAAAAACATATCGAGTACTTGTTGATAAAATCTCCCATAATTGAACATTTCTACATAACCAAACTATTCCCCAAACATTATTTCATCCACCAGCTCTCATATAAACATGCCTAACACAATACTTAGATTGGATGGACCTGAATGGACCAGGACATTCCTTTAAAGGCAAAAAAACCTGGTTAGAAAAATGAGAAAAAAAAGGCTTGTATTACCCCAAAATTTCACATGGCCCCAGCAGGATGTATGGACTCCTAAAGAGAGGTTCCACTATGCTTTCTGAATGCATATTAAAACCAGTGGGGAGGCAGTGACCACAATGGTATGAGTTACAGAAACCCCACAGACTCCAGTGCTCCCTGGGAAGACAGCAGCCTGAGAAAATGGTTTAATATCCCATACAACTCTTTAAACTATTATTTAGTTACTCAGCTTGTAACTCAAATGTTTCGGAACCTGTAGGAGTAAAAGAAAACTAACAGAGTACTGTTTATAGCTTAAAGGGTTCATTTGTAGCCCTAATATGTAAGATTATGGTGGAATAAGGACATTATTTTGCTTATTTGTTCTGCCTATATCATACTTTGACGCTTCTATTTCTAAGAAAAAATAAGCCAGTTAAAAAAATATGTCTTAATCCATCTATAAGCTAGCTATAAGCCATAGTGAAATTGGCATAAACCCCAAATAAATCAGTTTGTGTTCAAATGTTAGCTGTCTGCAGTGTTCCTGTGCTGTCACATCATCACTGACACATAGAAAAGCACTTACATACTCTGTATTGATGACTGGGAATGTAGTTAATAGAACAGAACTGTCTGAATCAATCACCTGAATTAAAATTTCATATCTCATATGAAATGGAGATACACTATATGATACAATATGATGAAAACCTTAACAATGTATAATGTTAAAGAATCAGTATTTATTTGAAACACCAAAAAAAGCACGCTGTACTATCTAAATCTGTACATATCCAACTGCATATCTTAGTAATATTTAAAATAATAATAATAATAATAAGAAGAAGAAGACATGTGCACACCCAGCAACCATCTTGAAGGTCAGTTGCTTCCAATTTAAAAATAAAACTCTTAGGGCCTCCAGACAGAGGGAGAACTTTTACCCACAGAGGTCTGTTCCTCTTCACGGGATTTCACTGACTCAGCAAACTGCAGTGGATGATGTAGTTTGAAATGGTGACATAAATGCTGCTACCTATAGTTGCACTGTTTTTACTGCATACACAACACTCTACTCTGTTGAGCGTCAACCCTCTGGAAACCAAACCATTTCCACACAACCGACCTACGTGTGTCTATTTTGTAATTAAATCTTCAGCACTGCTTATGTTTTCCACCATTTTGACTGACTTATCAGTTATCACAGAGGTAGACTTTAGTGAGAGTGATGAGCATTGTGCCAACTGCTACAGCAGCATACACCCACAATGGTGGGCCAATGTGGTGTGTGTGCATGTGTGTGTGTGCATGAGAGAAAGAGAGGGATGGGGAGAGCATGCTACACAGTTCTTTTGTGCTCTGTTTTAAGCATGCTCAGATGGTAACCTACGTAGCCTCTGCATCCTTGTTATAACAAATATGGTCTTTTTAATCTACAGTATATAACCATGTCAAATATATCGACATAACTACCGACAAGAGCAAACGTGGTTTAAGAGAGAAGAAATGTGACACACGAGTGAAGAGATGACGATGAAGCTTGTGGTTTAAATGTTGCAAGTGACTTTTACTTCAGGTGATGGAACAGAGACAAAGACTGATCTGGATGATGTTGATAGTCAAACTCAGAACCTCTTTGTAAACATATATTCTTTCAAATTTAGCAGTAATGTAATTTAGATTACATTATAAATATTGAAGTAAGCAGATTTCTGATTGAAGACATGCTTCAAAACTATACAGCATAGAAAATGCACAAATCTGAGTGAAGGGTTTTCCTAAGCCAGAGGACATATAGGAAATTCAGGGAAACTGATGCATATGGTATTATACACACGCAAATTCATTAGAGCAGAGTGTAATGAACAAAGCCATGCTTGATGTTGATTACTCCTGCATGCCTGCATTGCCTGCTGAGCAGTTCGGATCCACCTCTCAATCAAAATCAGTCTATCAAGCATATCAGAACAATTAAAAGCAGCAGACACATGGCTCACCAGAATGAGGAAAGACATGCCCATTCTCATGAGTTAATGAGTTTGAGGTGGCTGTAATTAGGACGTGCAATGATCTGCGTGTGTTGACAGGTGTGAGGCAGTTCCACTAAATTCCTCTAAAGCGACAAAGACAAGACAGAAACTCAGCCGAAGACAAACTTGGGCAAAAATGCGTGCAGCATAACTCACTGTACTGTGACTGTAATTTTTTACTGCAGGACATCAAACAGCTTTTCTTTGTGGAGACTGAAGTTATTAAGACGACTCCTGCTACTGAAAAATAGTGCATGAGAAGCAGTAAAAAGCCTGTCATAACTACAGTGCGGGAAAAAGAATACAAACTTTCACATGCCAGCTCCAGGCACTATTGTTCAGTGAGGACTGAATAGAAGTGTGACTATGAAAAGAGAACAGAGGCCAAGTAAATACACACATATATACACACACTCATTCTCAGAAGTGGAGAGTGCAGGCTCACCCCCTCACCCCACACACAGTAACAGAGAGAAGCCTCTTCCAGCCCTACCATTCAAGTCAGACACAAAGCCACCCCACCGAGTCATTCTTCTGTAGACCCTGTCATTCTCCACCCATCTGACCCTCCTCCTCCACCACACACACACACTCACACACACTCACACCACCCATCTGCCATAAAACCCTAGCTACTGTGAACTGTCTCCCTCTCTTCTTTTCTTATTCATCCATCCCCTGCTCATCTTCACTTCATTAAATTCTCCTTCTTTTCTTTCCCATCATCCTTCCCTCCAACCAACCCCTTCAACTCTCTGTGTTCTCATCAGCTTCCTGTTTCTCAGCTCTTCTCCTGTTCACCTCATGCCTGGGTTCTTAAAGCTCGGGTATACTTTGCCTAGTGAATAAGTGTGCGCTCTTTGTGTTTTTGCACTAGCAGCAGCTGCAGTGATGTCTGTCACTCATTCAAAGCGACCTTTTTTGACTAATACAGAATGAAATATGCAGGGTTTTTTTTTTAGATTAAACAGTCTGTTTACTCCGTAAGTATTCTTTATAATAAAGATGGCAGTCAAAAGCAGGAAAAGTTCAGAGCAGTGGGAATTCAAGCCTCATTTTTTATTTAGCTTTCCTTTTCTCAGTTGCTCCATAACTACCTCTCTATCTCTCTCTCGATATATCTCGCTGTTTGCTGCAGATTTATTCTAGCACACAATGTGTACAGTATTGGCAAGGCATTAAGGGTGTCCACTAATAACAAGTGGAGCTCTAGCCATCGACAAGAGCCTTAATAAAAACATCTCCTTCCAACGATCTGCTCATCAGTTACTAACCTTCACTCTTTCGCTGTGTCTCTCTTTTTTACTCATCTCTTCCCAGAGTGAGCCAGAGACTTAATGATGCTTGAATGCCACCACTTCTGTCTTTGCTCTCCCTCTCCTTCTATCTCACTCTGTTTTTAAATAAAGGCTATCTAAAATCCAAACCGTCATCGTCTCAATGGATCGATCTCGCCTTATATTGTCTATGTAATATATATAGTTCTTTCCCTCCCTCTTTTCATCTTTCATGTGTCATCATTACCCTTGCATGTACATACACAGATATAATTGCACCATTTACCACAATATCGGCCACTTCTGATCTAATGCTGCTTAGGTGTTGGTATCAAGAAGAGGTCAAGGTGAACCCTTTTCTACTCAGCTCATAGTTTAGAATAAATTAATGTGCTAAATGGGTTTATTTACTCCTACGAAATGATATGGAACTCTGTACTACATGCTTCCTACAACTGAGACACAAATACTCATTTACATGTATTGCCATGTATTGGGTTCAAAGACTCATAAACAGATTTAAAATATTAAAAAGGGCCACTTTGCAGTGATGAATAATACAGGATTGGAGAGTGAGTAGGATGCCAGTGATGTCCAATACCCCCTCCCTTCCATTTCTCTCTCCCAAAGCTCCCATTAAACTAATGCATAGCCAGCATTGCAAGTTGCACTCCCTACCAGTCTGCTCACCAATAAATGCAATCCCTCTCTTTCACACTCCCTCTCTTTCTATCTTATGTATTCATCTAAACACAAAAAATGCCCTCTTTACTTCCTTCAATCTTCTCTTGCCTTGAACATTTTGTTTGACCAGTTCTATTTACTTTGCAAGTTCTCATCTTCGCTCTTCCATAGACCTGTCTCTCAGAGGCTATCAATTCTTCTCTAAAAACAGTGCGGTCGAAAAACAGTACTTAGAATAGACCAGGGTTTATTCTGTACACACCACTCCAGCGCTCGTCACTCCTCCTTTAAACAGTGCTAGAAGAAGGAAAAAACTGGCTTTTCCCCTAGTTAACCAGAAGCACCTCTACGACTCGGAGCACTGCAGTGCAACTCACACGGCCCTTACAGGGAGGACAGATCAAAAGATGATGGGTAAGACATGAGGACACACTCCACCACCTTCCTTTAGGGGTAGACAAAATGACAGAAAGATCATATCCTCAAAACATTTCATGGTACACTTTATATATCATCACACTTAGATTTGTTGAGGTCAAAATTAAGACCCAGCCAGGCTATAATATGAAAAGAACATACTTTAACTATTAACTATTTCAAATGAACAAATAAATTACTGAAAAAGACATACTCTTTCACACTAACGGTATCATATCATGTCCATCACTATCTTTTTTTACAGTTATTCTAAAATTTGATGCTACACTAATTTTCACCACATGCTCAGTCCTTACTCTATCTCACACCTTCCTCCTACAAGTCTAAACTCCAGGCACACACAAGCTCTAAGATTAAAATCTAACATTCCCTAATTTTTGTTTAAGAAAAAAACATACAAGCACAAACCACACATGAACATACATGCTTCTCTTATCTCTTATCACAAACACACACACACACACACTTATGAGTGATGGGACTGATGGGGAAGAGAAACCAGACATGGGTTCCTGGCAGTCTAGGTAATTAATGTGTATGTCAACACTGAGGGAGCAGTTTCATAGAGGAAATCTGAGCTCCACACACACACACACAGACAGATGCAGCAGGGGAGAGAAAGAATAAAGCAGCAGACTGAACAGAGTAGAATACGAATGTTATCTGTCTTGACGCTGATGCTGTATGGACTGAAATACGTCTTGGCGTCTCTGTCACACTGAAGAACACAGAGTAGAACCTGACGAGACAACAGTGCTCTCAAACCCTGACCCGAACAAGAACCCATTGCTTCAGGCTACCTCATCGTCAGGGCTTTATTTATTTATTTATTTTTTTGTTCCAACCAGGCGATTTCATTTTTAAACAACACCCCTCTTATTTAGCATAAGCAGCTTTTCTAGGTTGCCTGCCCAGGGACATCAGCTGTGGAGTTGCACAAACTGCTCCAGTTAAGCATGCCTTGTGTAAATCTAATGAGAAGGCACACACATAAAAGTGATCAGTGGCAAGTAATTTGTTTAGTCTGGGACAAAATAAACTTGCGACACAGCCTATACGACCTCACCATTCTGGTGGTTCATTTTCAGCTCTCCCAGCTTAAATCTATCCCTGATTTCATTCACTTTAATCTGCTGAAGTCTGGGAATGCTCCCTTGAAAGAAACAAATGTTGAAAGAAAGGGAGACGGAGGAGAGGTCCTGCTCGTGTAAGCTTTTCTAAGCACCAAAATGTATCCCATTGTCATATTGTGAATTCCATATTCAATACGTATACGACGTATTATTTTCAAACAAAGTGCTAGATAACATACAGTGTGGAGTCCATCTCTAATGTTATTTATGACTGGCTTTAATTTAACATCCTGGGCAAAATAAAAAGTAAAAAAGAAAAGTGTCATGGTAGAGCATCTTACACTGAAAAATATGAATACACATTTCAAGCAGGAGAAGAGCGAAACACTGCAATTTCAGAGGAGTGGCATGAAGCGAGGGAGGATGAGGAATGATTCAATGTGCCCTCAGTAAACAGGGGCACAAAGGCAACAAAAATTGCCCAAAGTGGGGGTTCCAGTGCATTAACCTATCACGAGACACCAAATCTATTTTGGCACTCCTATTCAGATGTAAATTAAAAAAAAAATCTCAGGATTAGCGTGCTCCTCTAATAAAATAATGTACTAACTTTCAGTGCATTTGAGGTATTTTTATTGTTCAACAATTCCAGGCAAGCTTAAGGAACATGGTACATGGTTAGCGGGGGTTACACCTAATGGGTCCACGGGAGGTGTTCATGATCAATCGCTCGTGTTCATGTTCACAAACTTATCCCATTTATCACTAGATTTACTAAGTTCTCAGCAAGTCTGACTGCTCATTTCAATTGACTGGGTTTAATCCAAACCTCGATAACAAATAGGCCTGTAAATAATGAGTGGAATTTTCAAGAATAAAAAGATCCATGGCTCCAGTGAACAAGCAGGAAAAATGCTTGTTCGAGTGATATTTACATTATTGGATTATGTTTATTAAATAAGTAATACTCTCCTCTCTCTCTCTCTCACACACACACACACAGTAGCTAAATAAAAAGGGAAAAAATTACTCCAAGTATTTCATCAACATGTAGGGCTTGCACTGACTAACTGCACACACGCGCGCGCGTGGCTACACGTAAGTTTATCTTGTTGTTTTGTTTGTTTGTTTGTTTGCCAAGGTATGTTATTTGTTCTTGTTTATTGTTACAGATGACGAGATCTCCACCTGAATCCCCTAGTCTGGTCTTCTCTCTTTACTGAAGATCACCATGATAACTAGGCCTCCCAAAACGCACACTAGCGTACTAAATATTATGACAGAGCTTGATAGTTCATTGATAGTGGGCTATTTCACTTTTTGGTAACACTAGATAGTAGAGTACAGTAGAGCGTGTTTCTCACTTTATTTAGAAACATACAGAGATCTGAACCTCTGAACACAGTGGTCTGATTCAGGAATCAGCTCAGGGGAGCAAACAAACAAACAAACAAGCTGAACTCTAAATAAATGTGAACAATTATTTTACTTACATTATACAGTCAAATGTATTCTTCAGTCTCTACAGAATGCACACAAAGCCTGAGGCCTGAATGCTTAGTTCCATGTAAAAGATATAAACTGACTCCTGCTCTTGACTCCTGACATTGTGATCAAGTTAAACACACATCCCCACGGTTGCACATGCCTACAACACACTGTCTGCTTCACCAGCTTTGCTGCACCCTGTATTCCTGATATATGTGTAAACTACTACTCTTGAACTGGGCAATCCGGAAAATAACAACACATCAGATGGTCATGCGAGGTAATAAATCATGCAGGGTCTTGATTCAGAAGGAATTCATTCACACTTATCAAGATCGGGTCGCAGCCAATACCTTCCTGATGTAACTCGGGCAGGGTGTACATCTTTTCAGCAAGCTTTTGATTGCTTGTTTATTGCTTCTCTTTCTAGAGGCACTGATCCACTGGAGTTATATAAAGTATACCATTTAGGCTAGAGGTCCTCAATAAAAATAAGTATGACATAAAAACGTGATGCATTGTGTGTGTGTGTTTTTTTTTTTTTTTTTTTTACCGGCGGCGTGTGTGCAGGCTGGTGTGTGTGTGTGTGTGTGTGTGTGTGTGTGTTACCTGTATGTGCATTACCTGCATAGCTCACGAAGGCTCCGCCGATCAGCAGCATTGCGAGCAGCGGGCTGGGAGCTCGCGCGCGCTCTCCGCACACACACCGCATGTCTCTCAGCGGACCGCACGCGGCGCACCGGATGTGCCAAGTCTCTTCGGTAGCCGAGCCTCTGCGCAGCGGAGTAATACCTCCTCTTGAGCGAGTATATTTTTTTTCCGTAGGTGCAAAATCAGTCGGTGTCCTCAAACTTTCACTCCCACGGAATACGCATAAGTTCCACTGACTCGGAGCTTCAGCAGGAAAAAGCTCGTGCGTAAAGTTCGACAGATTTAAAACTTCACAATAATTCGTCCATATTCTCATCCACAAGCCTGACCAAATGGGTTGGACAGCAGTGCACCTCTGGACAGGACAGGAGACAAACAGCTGTGTGTCAGTAAAAAGACCTCGGCAAGCGCCGACTGTTATCTGTGAGCGTCCATTCTCCGAGCGCGCGCCGTCTCTCCCGCACGGTGTACACTCGCTCGAGGTGTAAACACGAGCAGCGGCTCTGGACTTCCATCTCCGGCTCAGCCAATCAGAGAGCAGCTCTGCTCCGCGCGCACACCGAGGAAGTGAGCGCGAGCGGAGAGAGACGTGTAGGATACAAAGAAAGTCTATTTCACCGACAGGGATCAACTGTAAAACAATCCGGTTAGGGAGAGGCAGTTTACACAACATTCACCACAAATACACCGTTTCTGTTCAATACTAAAACAGCAAAGTGGATTTATAAAACATATTAGATATTGAATACGATTATAAGCTGTATTTGGACACTGTTATGTGAACATCACTTTTTTTTTAAACAGTCACCCAAACAAGCAATAAGCACAGATTAAACCTGCTTTGTGAGCCAGTCATGCTGACCTCAGGTCACACTCCATTACAAACAATTTGTTAGTCCAAGTCTCGATTTACATATTTGGAAACCTTTAACGTCCCGGTGGGCTGGCTGTTATAGTGTGCTTCCACACGAGGGCGCTGTTTAATACGCCTGCTATGATGCACATTCTTGGTATGAAAATACATTCACTCATTCATTTTCAGTAACTGCTTAATGCCGCTGATACAGAGCCTGTCCTGGAACACTGGAAGTGACCCTGGATGGGATGCCAGTCCACCACAGGGCATCATCCACACTTACATTCACATGCTCCATCACATTCACATGGCCAGTCTTATCATTTAGGAGGTGGGAGGAAACCAGAGAATCTGGACTAAACCTGGGAGGGGAATTAGGAAAACATGCAAAACCCTGCACAGCCAGCAACCAGAGATCAGGATCCAACCAGGGACACTGGCGTTGTAATGCCGCAATGCCAACACCATGCTGCCCTGATGTGAGAATAATAAGGTCAATTCCAATAATCATTATTTTCTATGTGATTACATACACTATATTGCCAAAAGTATTTGTTCACATGCCTTCACATGCATATGAAATTCAGTGACATCCCATTCTTAATCCATACGGTTTAATGATGTTATATGATGATATAACAGCTTCAACTCTTCTGGGAAGGCTTTTCACAAGGTTTAGGACAAGGTGTGTTTATGGGAATATTTGACCATTCTTCCAGAAGTGCATTTGTGAGGTTAGACACTGATGTTGGGCGAGAAGGCCTCACTCGCAATCTCTGTTCTGATTCATCCCAAAGGTGTTCTATCAGGTTGAGGGCAAGACTCTGTACAGGCCAGTCAAGTTCCTCCACACCAAACTCACTCATCCATGTCTTTATGGACCTTGCTTTGTGCACTGTTGAACAGTCATGTTGGAACAGGAAGGGGCCATGCCTAAACTGTTCCCACAATGTTGGGAGCATGAAAATTGTCCAAAATCTCTGGGTATGCTGAAGCATTAAGAGTTCCTTTCAATGGAAATAAGGGGCCAAGCCCGATTCCTGAAAATCAACACCACACCATAATCCCCTCCACCAAACATTACACTTGGCACAATGCAGTCAGACAAGTACTGTTCTCCTGGGAACCGCCTAACCCAGACTCATCCATCAGATTGGCAGATGGAGAAGCGTCACTCCAGACGTCTCTGCTGCTCTAGAATCCAGTGGCAGCGTGCTTTACACCACTGAATCTGACAATTTGCATAGTGCTTTGTGATGTAAGGCTTGGATGCAGCTGTTCGGCAACGGAAACCCATTCCATGAAGCTCTCTATGAACTGTTTTTGAGCTAATCTGAGCGATTGACTCTGCATTAAGTTGGTGACTGTGCAATATGCACCTCAGCATCCGTTGACCCCGCTCTGTCATTTTATGTGGCCTACCACTTTATGGCTGACTTGCTGTCAATCCCAATCACTTCCACTTTGTTATAATGCCACTGACAGTTGACTTTGGAATATTTTGTTGCAAGGAAATTTCACAACTGATTTTGTTGCACAGGTGGCATTTTTTCATGGTACCATGCTGGAACTTTTCTTGGACACCTACATAATACACCTACAGGAGATTTTATGATATTCTATTCTAAATCCATGGCATTAATATGGAGTTGGTCCCCCCTTTGCAGCTGCAACAGCTTCCACTCTTCTGAGAAGGCTTTCTACGAGATCTTTGAGTGTGTCTGTGGGTATTTTCATTCATCCAGAAGAGCATTTGTGAGGTCAGACACTGATGTAGGACAAGAGGGCCTGGCTCACAATCTCCATTCTAGTTCAACGAGGTTGAGGTCAGGGCTCTGTGTGGGCCAGTGAGGTTCTTCCACACTAAATTCACCCAACTGTGCCTTTATGGACCTTGATTTGTGCACTGGGGCATAGTAATGCAGGAACAAAAAAGGGCCTTCCCCAAAATGATCTCATGAAGTTTGAAGCACACAACTGGAATGCTGAAGCATTAAGATTTCCCTTCACTGGTATTTAGGGGCATAGGCCAACCTCTGTAAAACAACCCCATATCATTATCCCATCTCCAGCAAACTATATCATACCAGTCACATTCATTCATTCATTCATTCAT
>JANCOA010000045.1:12846487-12856988 GCA_024363135.1 Leptodoras oyakawai
TGTCTAGGGTTGGTTCCTGCCCTTGCGCTCAGAGTTGCCGACTGGGCACCGGCTCCCCCGTGACCCCGTAACTGGGACTAAGCGGTATAGAAAATGACTGATGATTCTGACTAATAGAGGAAACTACAACCTCAAACTTAAAACCCCCTGAGTATATGATTGTTTTGGACAATGGTGTCTGACAAATGCTATAAATGTAAAAGGACAGAAGCAAGTTGGAGTGAACTTCTTTTTTGTCAGGAAAAAAACAATTAGTGTAACGACAGTGACAATGGTTGTCACTGCTCATTTCACACTCACACCTGTCACTAGCATTTCACACAGTCCGTATTAACTATCCCCTTTCTAGTAATGAGAACAACTTTCACATGACTACTCACTCCATCTGAAGACTGACCACATATTGCCCCCTGACTGGTCACACTGTGAATTATTGATATCTTAAAAGGGGACATTTGCGCCTCCCTGAACTCTCCAGGGCCTCTTTCAATCACCTCTGATTTGTGTTACATGACTGCCCATATGCGATTGTGTGTGGGTGTGTCCCCTGTCATGGCCCGACATAGAGGCCCAGTCTGCCTCACAAGTGGCTCACTGATCCCTCGAGCTCACCCGTTGCCCTGGTGATGCACAGCACCACATCAATATGGCCACCGAGTGTTGCAGACCTGGGTGGGTCAGAGTCCTACAGTGAGGGTCCCTCTTAAAGAGGGGGTCCCTTTCAGCAGCCTGCAGGAACAATGGTGTCCACCGAGCCAAGAGGAGTCTCAGGCCTGGCTCCTTTTTTGTCTAAATGGTGCTCTATGCACAGGAGGGCTTATTAGATTAACTGAGAACACTAATCTTCCTCACAAGCTCTCAGAGAGAGATTCACTAACTAACTTTATTACTTTGTGAAGACAAGCCGGGTTCTGCTGATGGCACAATTCACTCCATGTCCGATTCAATCCGTGCATCGGCCATGCAGGGCATGAGAAGTAGCGCTTTGCATTCGGTTGTACAAAATGCTATACAATGGTGCACTGACACCTCATAACACTCTGCTTTCAGGACTTGGGAGATCCCCTTCTCCTCCCGCCTCAAGTACCTGGAGCAGACACGCAGATCCCAGTAGCGGATGAAGGTGTCATATCCACAGGTGAGGAGCTGGAAGGGAGACTCATACACAATATCCAACACACCTGCGCCTCTGCGGAACGTTGTGCCAAGACACGTCACCAGGTCACACCTGTGGGAGAGTGTGGAGAACACAACATGAGATAAGTTATAGACTATTCCTCAGCAAACACCATGAAAGAAATTGCAGGCATCAAAAAATTACAGGGACAGGCTTCAAAGTTGACACAGGAGAGTAAATCCAGCATGCTTGCTCTGGGCCAAAAACAAGTTGTTTAAAAAGCGTGATTTGGAAAGAGGTTATTTAACACCTCAGTGCTTGTTCAGTGTATTAGATGCACTTATAAGGTTGTCTCAAGGTCTTAAGTCTCAGTTGATATGTTAGTGTGACCAATCCATCAGTTGTCATTTCAGACCAAATGCCTTAATTTGCCCAGTTAATTACCTCTAAATCCCACTATATTCCCATATTCCCATCATTCGTAGACCACACAAAGGATAACTAAAATCCTAGGAGATGGAGGAAAAAAGTAAACACCTAGCTGAATGGGCTGAGAAAGCAGATTACGACCAGTGCCGAGCTCTATTCTTAGATGTGTATGGGAACAAAAAAGGAGGACAGAGAGAAGAGAGGGTCTGAGGAGGAGAAGGAGAGATCGAGGGGGGATGCCCATGTTAGCACCACGCTCCTATGATCACAGGCTGAACAGGCCTGCTGCGCCCTCCTCGCCTCCCTGACCCACACCGCAGAAGCCAGATTATTGTAGAATAACAATTTCATTGTTGCTGTTTAATTCCCTTCATGACCATGACTGTGTGCGACTTGTGGACCTTTGATACCTGGTCCCTAGCAACTATTTAGAGGAGTCCAATGCCCATAGCAACCACCCCCCACGTTTGGGGTCTCCTGCGAGCTTGTTCACCAAGGGCAGACTGGTAATCCCCAACCTTCGCTCCAGGGGACAAGGGGGGGGTCTTATTAGACACAGCCTTTTTAAAAGATAGGCCTCCAGAACTAAAGGCAATACCCCTGGTGGGCCTAACAGACAAACTGCCCCTTTGGCCCATGGGTGTCTATGTTAAGCAAGAACTCATCATTTACCCCTTACTGCTAAAACAGCAGCTTAGCGACTACCTACAGTTGTGGATAGAGTACTGGACAATGGAAACAGTCAATTGGTCTTGATAAAAAAAAAAAAAAAAAAAAAAAAACCCAACAACTTCTCATTACAGTGCTTCGCCTCACATGGTTTTATGGACTGGTTAGGAATAATGTGTAAACTCATGTCAATACGGCACATCCGGTGTCTGCCTGGCCCTCCGCAAATGTCAAAGCGTGAAGCGAGAAAAACAAGCGTCGTAAAAAGAAGTCCACACATCTGTGCTCTGATTTTAAAGCCAGTAATAGCACTGTTCCATGCAGAGGAGCAAACACCAGGATTCTTAAATTGTTAGGTCACAGGTTTTTATGTGTGCCATTTTTTTCCTTGTGAAGACCTATGAAGATTACAGGATGGAGGATAACCGTGTAATCTTTCAAATTGCTGCATCTGCATGGCGGCCAGCCTTGTTCTCTCCACAGCCGGCCCAGCGTCTGATCTGACAGCATCACAAAGTATGTCGGGCAAGCTCTGAGAGCTCTGGAAATGTCAGGTGAAACCATACCTGTCCTAGCTGCCCAGAAAGGGAATTTGACTAAATGGATGCTTTTGATGATGAAAGAAGGGCTTTAGGATGTTGAAAAGCACAGGTCAAACTAATTCTGCTGTACACTAGCAAAACTGCTCATATTTTATAAAGCTACTTTACAAAGCTAATATATTTTATAGAGTAATCTGTATTCTGTAGTCTGTATTACAGAGCGTCTACAGAAAGTCAGCAGTACAAACGGAGATGACAGCGGACCACACACAATGGTGGTTTTAGTGTTATACAGCAGCAAAAATGCAACGGAAATGTAAGTTTTGTTCAAGGTTGGAATAAACCATGGTGTAACAAGGGTGGAATAACACATGGCTTCTCTGAATAAGCAGAACCAGAGAGCAGAAAGGATTAGGACTTTATCATGTCTTATTTTGCTGCTCTGTGCTGCTTGCCGAGGGAGATGTCTAACGCCCGAACACGTGGGGGAGTTAAGAGGTCACACATAGACCAGCTAGGGGCATTTGAGATGTGCAACCTGTTAAAGTGATCACAGACAAAATTGCCACCAAATGCAGCAAGACAAACTAGAGGGAAAACGCTTTATATTCCAGGCTCTTTTAAATCACTCCTTGGAGGCTCCTGACCTCATGTTAATCCTCTTTGACCTCTGGATACATTTAAGTCAGAACTGCAAAGCACTAATTCCCACCTACACTTTAGGAAAAGGGACTAACATATTTATATCTGATCCATTTTGTTTCTATGTGCATTAATGGAATGTATTTCCAGAAGAGTGTAACAAAACAAGGTGACAAGTAGTCTGTACGTTTTTATGTCCTGATATGGTCAAGCTCTTAAATAATAATTCTGGGCTATAAAGAACGACATGTGTTAGCAATTAGTTGTGAGCAAAAATTAAGGGGCTGGTCTCTTAAGTCCAGAGAAAGTCCTTACTTTTTCTGTAGCCATTTGGGCCACACACACACGCACACACACACACACACCTATCTTATGAAAGGAACCTTTAATTAATTGATGGATTTTAAAAAAGGGAGAGGCTAAGGGCATTTCTATGCGTATTGGAGCCACAGAAAATGTGATTTTCCATTGATGCTCTTGTAAGGTTAAGTATAGAGGGTAAACTGGCACAGGGAAGCTATGGGAAACAGTCAGTGCCCTGAAAGGATGGGAGACAGGTACATAAAGAACCCTGCTGGGGTTTTCAGTGCCTAAAACAAACAGAAATAGCATTGCACCGTCTGCTCGTCAACCAATTTAGCTGAGAGTTGAAATAACCACAAGCTAAGAGAGAGCAAAAAGAAGGAAAGGAAAAAAAAAAAGCCCAGCATGGAATGTCAGGGGGCTGGACAATGGAGACTTTTAAATGTCACACGCGTTCTCTTAAAAAACAATGAGATTGCAATTTGTAAAACACAGCTCCTGCCAGATCCAGACATTTAACCCTCTCTTTCAGGGAAGAATGCGAGGAATTTCAGTGCAATTGTATGGTTCTTTGATGGCTTTTCTCTCTGTTTATCCATGACCGACGGCCTCATGAAAAGTTAGGGGTGCCTTTTAAGCACCACTTGTGTGGGACTCAGGGCGATCTCAGCCCTCTGGACCATATAGTCAAGTAAGAAAGGATGTGAAGCGTAAAATACATTTCTGATCAAGTGTGGCCACCAATCCAGCAAATGGATGATTTATCTTTTACACTAATATTCAAATATAACAGTCGTTTAGTTCATTTTTGTGGATGGAAACATGCCCACGTCTTCAATCTTTTTTAAAAGAAAAAAAAAACAAACAAATAAGCTCATCGGTAAAGTAACGGATTGCGCAATATTCTGTGGCATTCGAATACTGCATGTTGCTCAGTCATTCTGTCATAACTCCACAGTCTGTTTCCCCACCAGCTGGTCAGCTGCACTGCTGAGACATGAGGGTGAGAGAGAGCTTGGCCTGTACATGTCTCCTCTTTTATTCTCCTTTCCAGTCAACATGCAGTGTTCAAAAAGGTGCCCCCATCTTTTGTGAAAAATGTCAGGGACACTTGTCATTATACTTAAAGTGGTTCTTGAGGTAACCAGATAAACAAAAGATGAGAATACAAGATCTCTCATCGTTCTAATTGCCTTGCAAACACAACTGTCGCACAACGCTTTGATTATTTAAAGCAGTGTTAAAAAAAAAAACAACACGTATAGGCGTTTTGGGAATAAAGCACAATGCACTTAACAACAAGGGCGTGTGATATTCATTTTATTTGCGTAAGATTTAACATGGAGCTAACTAAAGAAACCATTTACTGCTTACGTTTACTTGCTCACTGCTTTGATAGATACATTTAGCTGCTTTGAAAACCAGCAGAAAGCTGTGTTGTTTTGATAATCATCACCTATATGCGCAGCTCCCAACAGCGTAATAGTGTTTATGATCTGATGTCTGCCTTTATCACTGATACTGTTGCCATCCTAATGTGTTGTCTCATATTGGTAGTGGCTGTCTGAAGAATATGCTGGTGGTCTGTCTGGGAAAACGTTAAAAACAGCGGACACACATGCACACACAGCCCCCATTCCACCGCCCCTTCGCTCATGGCTGTTTTCTCGACCCCCCGTGACTGGCGGCTTTGTGCTCCGCACAAGGTGCACCTGATTACCAGACAGGAACACATTAGGAAGGACACATCTAACCCGAATGTGGCAGAACAAAGATGAGAAGAAAGACAATACGATGTACTGTGAGACATGTCATGCAATGCTACTGAGACCATGTCTCCCAACACAAACTCTAATAATAATAAAAAATAAATAAATACATTCTAACAAAAACCCCTTAGGTCTATTCAAAGAAAACAGTCAGAAGAATGCATGGAGGCATGGTTATTATTTTGCCAGTACGGCTGCCCCATCACTGTCTGAAATGTTTCCATAGAAGTGATGCATATAAAGTAAAATCTGCCAGTACAGACGCCCATCAGCCTGATACTACCTAACCGCACTTCACAGATCAAACCTCAGCCCTAGCATTTGCCCATCTAAATCTGCCCTGACCATTTTTTATTTATTTATTTCTCCTCCTCTTTTGTACATTTACATTCATTCATTTGGCAGATGCTTTTATCTAAAGCGACTTACAACTAAGGAACAACACTCAAGCTTCAATTTTATAAAATGTGATTCCCAGGGATATACATGGTAAATCGCCCCTCCTCCTTTCCAGCAACCGTTCTCGAATTTCCTTGTCATTTGGTGCCGGAACCTACCATTTTTTTTTTCCTCCCGTCTTAATTTTTCCTCCCCTGGACTGACAACGTGTAAGCAGGCTGAATTCTGCAGGTAAAGCAGGGGAATTACAGAAGCCAGTCAGGTTGTATCAGGTTTAAGCCAGGGCTTTCATGACAGGAATTTTGAAGTCAGCTTTGAACTTCTCAAAAAGCCCAGTAAGGTAGCTCAGAAGCTTACGAACAACAACTATCATTATCATACATTTACTTGTGTTATTAATTATACTGACAAATAGTAAGGGTTAGGGTTAGGACTGAGCAGCACTTGTCGGTGATTTTCGAGAAGATATTCAAGACGAATTGCGCAAGAACCGAACTTTCAGCTGTAATATAGGAAATATAGGTTTATTTAGGTACTGCTGAAACTATAGCACGTATATAATCAAAACTGCCACTTTACAGCTGATTATTCATCACTGCCACTGACACTTTATGTTAATTGTGTTTATTTAATTTGGGTATATATTTTATTTTCCACTTATTTGATAGTGTATTTTTCTATATCAATGGGTGCAGCTGTAACAATTACAATTTCCCTCAGGGATTAATACAGTATTTCTGAATCTGAAAAAAAAAATACTATTTAAGCGTTGAGTTAAGTGTTGAGTTGAGTTAAGTGTTGAGGTGTCAGTTACCTTTCTGTGTCCCATATCCGAAGAGGAGCAAAGTTTTCACAGCATGCTGTTCCGGTCACAAAGGTGCTGTTAGAGAGAGAAACAAGTGTTCATTAATGGATGAATATTATACAGACTTGTGCACAGACATATTTATGTATCAAGCAAAATCCGTCAACAGCTCTGAAGTGATAATAGATGAAGGACTATTAGAAATATACTGCATTTATACAGCTACATTTTTGTGGTTAAGAGCTTTGAGCATCCATACTTTATCATCTGTTCTTGCCAGTGCACAACTGATGAAAGCTTAAATGAACAAACAAGAAGCCAGAATACCGAAGGTGCAAGAAAAGCTGAGCGGTAAGGTAAGACAGTTGACTTTGTTCAAAGATGTACATTCTTTCACTAAAGTGTTAGGGGGTGGCTAAGTAAGAAAAACAAAAACACTTTGGTACCCCCTTTGATTTGGATGACAGGTTGAAATTAGTTGGAACAGGTAGGGAGGAGGGTGTGAGTGCATGTGTGTGTGTGCACGATGGTTTTGACCTGCTTGATAGTTAGGGATTAGAGCCCTCCTGGACAGCTGGGATTGGCAGGTGAGGCTCCAGGCCTCCACCGCTCCCTGCATTGTGTGTGGAGGTGAGGCACACAATAGGACTCCCACACTACTGAACAGCCAAGAATGTGGTGGCTTTAGCGCCCAGGTATTCCTACAATGTCCTGCTGGGATGAATTCTTCCCCCCATAGCCCAATTGACTTCAGAGTGTTATGCCCAAAAAAAAAACCCAGACAACGCACAGTCTTTGTGTGTTCATGCGCACGGGTCTGTGTGAGCCTAAATTCAATTCAAATATAGATTTTGACGAATAGCGTGTCGGATTTGAGAGGTCGCAAATATTTGAAAGCATGCTGCACACAATGAATCCCAAAGCTGCTTACTGAAACTCTCACTCTTTCTTTAACATACTTTCATACCTCCAGAGAACACCCGAGCAGTGGGCTCTCCGCCCCCAACCCCCCCAAAAAAAAGAAGAAAAAAAAAAAAAAACGACTCCACAATGGAATACCAGTGTGGCCTCAAATTAACAGCCAGCCTGTGTGAATAAGCTCTCTAGAGCCTGGGGTCCAACTCTAAACCCCGAGCACAAAAACGAATGAGGGACAGTGACCCTAAACCACAGGCAGTAAGATTTGAAGACAGAGAGATAGAGAAAGAAATAGACAGATAGAGAAAGAGAGAGAGAGAGAGAGAGAGAGAGAGAGAGAGAGAGATGCTTCAGGATTTGAAGGTCACGTTTTACACCAAGGTCATAGTAAGGCAAGGCCAAGAACCTGTTAGAAAGAACGATCAGTCTGAAAACATTTTTCGTTTTTTGATTTTCTGTGAGCTGCACCAGGCCATCTGATAAACCTCTTGTCTGAAAATAAAACATGAAAAAGTGGATGGCCTGTGTAATAAAATAACAGGCATCACCCTCCTTCTGAATTATATGCTAATCAATAACATAATACAAAAGCCATGCATGGGAGGAAAAAAAAGATACAGATAGTAGAGGAGAGCGAAGAGGTGTTCCTGCTTCTGATGGCTTTGGCTAGTTTCTTCACTGAGGGCACAAGCCTATTGGCAAAGACAGCCATGGCAGCTGTCAACCCGGTTAGCAGTGGCCCATCAACCATATTCAGCTTGCTGGGCCAGTGCTGGCATTTTAATTACTGTTGGGTAAACTCATTTGCCCCAGTGAAGGCTGTGTGTCCTAATAGAATATGCAGGCTGCATGACCTCTGAACCTGTGTGACACAAGATACAATAGGGGCAAAGCCAAACTCTCTCTTCCCAGCCCTTATTACTCTCTATTACTTCAATTACTCATCCCTCAGTGCGTCTGATTGTAAAGAAAAGAAAAAAAAAAAACAACAAAAGAGAAAACGATTGAGGCTAAAACACAACACTACAATTAAATACAGTTTTGTCCTCCAGACGTCTGACTGATATGAAAAGTAGTTCTGGTGATATTATAGCTGAAAAAGGTCAAAGCCTCTATCTCGCCTTATGTGCCCTCCCTTTCAAAACCCATTTCGACCTCATAACTGCCCGAGCTCTTTTGAATCAAGGACCGAATCGGTGCAGTGGACACCACCACCACCGTGGCCCACGCTACCCCCTCCGAATGACCTGCAAACCCTAACTACTCCCCTAACCCAACAAACACAGTGCCCCTCAGGATCATTAGAACATGTCAGGGGTTCACTGCTAACACAACCATTTTGGTAACCTAATCAGCTGACATCATTATTCGTGGAACTGTGTAGCATGAAATTAGTGCTGGGGTCACACAAACTTTAATCCAGCCCCTGCTGAGAGAAGAACTCCAACAGTAACAACATTGTTAGGGCCAACGCAGCAAACCCTTCTCCACGTATCAGGTCAAGATTACTGCATAAGCACAGACTATATTATTATTATTCACTGTTTAAAATAATTCATTAAATAGGTAATTTCTTCTTCAGGGGCTGATCCTCTCTGGATAAACGGGATTAGTATGGAATTACATTTGACATGTTTTTGAATCTGATCTACTGAGATTTTTATACCATGTTCAATGTATGTTCACCAGTACCAGTACAGAGAGCTGGATGTATTGGATGAGAGCTGGATAATTCATATACCCCAGCATCAAAAACTTGTAAAGAGCAGGTTCAGTTTCTAAGAGAATGGCTGATCAAATTGAAAACATGAAATAGGATCAACATATACTACTACTACTACTACTATTATTATTATTATTAATACTAAAATATAACAGGTCATAAATTTCAGTTACTGTTCACAACAACATCAGAATGGGGGAAAAATTGTGATCTCTGCGACATGGCTGTTGGTACCAGATGGGCTGGTTTGAGTATTTCATAAAATAGAATTCCATAGAATGGTGCAAAAACAAAAACAAAAAAAACACATTGTTGATGAGGGAGATAAGAGGAGAATGACCAGACTAGTCTGAGCGTACAGGTCTACAGTAACTCAAACACTCTTTACAACCGTGATGAGCCAGAAAAGCAAGTCAACAAATCAAACCTTGAGGTGGATCAAGACCACCTTCAACTGCCCAATTTGGGTGAGTTTGTGCCATGGACAGCTTCAGATTCTTGTTCTTGGCTGACAGAAATAGAACCTGACATGGTCATATGCTGTTGTAGCCCATCCACCTCAAGGTTTGATGTGTTGTGCGTTCTGAGATGCTTGTAAAGAGTGATTGAGTTCTTATATCCTTCTGGGATATCCTTCCAGTCTGGCCATTTTCCTCTGATCTCTCTTATTAACAATGTGTTTTTTTTTCATAGTGATCCCTAGAGTTTTCTGCATAAACTCTAGGGATCACATTTTTTCTTTGTTTGGTCTGATGTTAACATTAACTGGAGCTCTGAACCTGTATCGGCACTGCTGCCATGGTATCATGCACTGCTGCCACATGGCTAGCTGCCTGAATAACTGCATACATGAGCAGGTGTACAGGTGTTCCTATTAAAGTGGACAGTGGATGTAGTTTGACATCAGTATGAATTTTATGGAATATGCGAAACCACTAGAAGAAAAAAAAATGTTTTATGGAAAAGTCAGCATGAAAAACATGTATGGAAAATACATACTTTTTTAAAAAACAATATAAAATGCTATGTGTGTGCATATATACAGGGGTTAGACAATGAAACTGAAACACCTGTTATTTTAGTGTGGGAGGTTTCATGGCTAAATTGGACCTGGTGGCCAATCTTCATTAATTGCACATTGCACCAGTAAGAGCAGAGTGTGAAGGTTCAGTTAGCAGGGTAAGA
>JANCOA010000045.1:12871896-12883126 GCA_024363135.1 Leptodoras oyakawai
CCTGTCCCTGCTACTGGAAACCATGTTGTTGCTTTAACACTTTTCATAGGCTTATCTGCATTGCATGGGGAAATACAGTATGACATTCCTCATGATATACTTGTTAAACTTGCTGGCACTTGTATAGTTTAGAAATAGTCTCCCCTGTATTAACCTGATTTCATAATAAACAAAATAAAACAAATTTGATCAGATGTATAGGCGGATCAGCAGCAAAACCACTCCAAGCAATCAGTAACTAACATTTATGTCACAAAGTGCTCTGATTATAGTCAGTGACAATAATCCAATCCAATCCAATCCACTTTATTTATATAGCACTTTAAAACAGAATAAAACATAATAATATAGAAGCATAATATAGACAAAAACAAATATAAAAACTACCAGCAAGTCAAATAAATGAAATGAAATGAATACAATAAACAATAAATGTTAAGATGATCAGTTAAGATGATCTTTCGGTTTATATTCATGGATTAAGTACAGGAGTTTTGGAAGTGTAAAAAAAAAAACACACCAACAAATGCTTTGCTTTCTCAATGTGAAAAATGTTGTTCAAACGTCAAATGTGAACTCCACTAGAAAAATGTACTTTTTTTTTTATTTTATGTTCTTGTATACCTTTCTCAGGGCCCATCTCCACTGCTCCCACAGACCTGATTTCTTGTTGGACATGCTCAGCTGCTTGTGGAATGTAATTTGTTCTTTTCTTCCTTCTGCTCTTTTCCCATTCCTCTCCCTGTCCACCCCTCACTTTGGCTCCACCAACTGCATTGATGTTTTTCTTCTACTTCTTCTTCTTCTTCAGCTTCAGCTTTTTGAATGGTGAGCCTGTCTGACTGGAGATCTCATCTGAGCATTCAGGGTTTCTTATTGAAGGACATCTTTTTATATTGCCTTCACAATGGACCTGTTTGATCCTACATTATGGTATGTGATTGTCCAAAATACAACAAGTTGTTAAGTGGCTTTCCTTTTTACAAGTCATTCTAAATTCAAGTTTTTTAAATGAACTTGTTACTGGAGCTTTTATAACTGCAGGCTTGCTCATCTCAGTTTCTTTGAAAAGTCCTTCACATTCACACATTAGTATTATAAGGTTCTATCTCCCATATTCACTAACAAAAATATGCAGCTACTCAAATAGTTGATGCATCTTAGAAATTCTTTTACATGATATCTTTTACATGATAAGCTGTTACTTTCTGAGGTCTGGCAATGACAGTCTCCAGGATTTCTTGTCATAAACATTCTAGATATCAAAACTGCATTAATGGTTCGGAGTCCCTACACTATCATTACAGACAGAATGCTTTGATCACTGTGTACAGGAAATATGCATATCAGCCCAACCAGTCAGAGGTCCACATTCAGGCTCTATGAATGGCCATGTCCCCACAACCCAGGCTTCTAAAAAAATCATTTATGGTTGACTTTCCAGCTGAATTGACGTAACTAAAAAGAAATAAAGAAGGAGGGGTTACTCTTTTGATCTCTTTTGAGGGGTACAGGGTACTTTCTGAGGCTGGCAAACACATTTAGCCTGTAATTGTTCTGAGCAGTCTTACAATCAGCCTTAGAAATGCATGAGCAAACAAAGATTACAGATCCAATTGGAAAAGTCAACAGGTCTTCCGTAAGTCCCATTTATAAACAATTAAACTGTCGGGACTCATCTCCCCTTTGAACGGTGTTTGCATTTCAATTATGACTTTCAGTTTGGCTGCGAGCTAGTTGTGCACTCAGCTACTGTAGCTTGAATCTTTGGTTTTTAGGTGTTAGTTTTGGAAAAATAAAATAAAAATTTACATTCTTTTATACTTGAAATACTCTAGAGATCCATTCAAGTGCCTTAAACCTTTATCTTATTCACATTTGTCCGGGACACTTAAGTTGAATTATTTATGTTATTTCCAAGTCATGTTGTATCAGTTGAGCTCCTGTTTGCAGGAATGATTTTATGGCTAGGATTAAGGAGAATGTGAATTAAGACTGCTTAGAGGTCTGGGTCATCTCATTCTCTCACCCTGGTATTCTACAGATTCAGCAGGGGGCCTTGTACAAGTCTAAATTGCTCCCTAAGCAAATTAAGAAGGTAGCTCTGTTTGTTTATCTGGGGTTAAGGATGACGGTTGCAGCTCAATAAAATGGATGAAAGCAGTTTTTTGCCCCTCTTTTTTCAAGGGAATTGCCCCTCATTTGCATGGCATCACAAGCTACACAGAAGGTGTGATTTTTCCCACAACCTGCTGGATCCCTCTGGTTTTCTACAATTTTATGGTTACTGAGACAAATTTAAGGGGAAACCAAGGCCAGATAATACAGGGTAACTGTGGCAAATCTTCAAGCCCTGTTAATCAGTAGTGATAATGCAAATTGCTAAAACTCCAGGGAGTCTCAGAACTTCCTAGAACATAAATAATCCTTTTTTTTTCATAAGTAAAACATACAAAGCAAGCATGCAAGGATTTTGAAATAAATTATATCTATATATATTTTTAAAAAAATTGTTCCTTTTTCTGAATAACCTTTTTGTGCTTTTTTTTTTTTATAAATGTTCTATTTCCATTCCAAACATTGCATTTCTTATCTATCTATCTATCTATCTATCTATCTATCTATCTATCTATCTATCTATCTATCTATATGTCAGTTGAACTCCCTGCAAATGGGGTGAAATAGTGCTGAGTAGTAGTGCAATGGCCTCTGTAGAAACTCAGAGACGCTGTGCCTCAGAGAGCCCTGCTGAGCTTCTGGCCTTTCCACAAGTTTGACCCTTGCAACCTGGGTCAGCTACTACTAGCATAACATGAGGCAGACCACATGGTGGACAGGGCCGTAAAAACTTAAGCACGTTTTAGTAACAGACCTGCAAAAATGCACATGATATACACATTAATTGATTTCCAACATTAGTGATGTGCATTATTAATTAGGGTGAAATCATAATTATCTATTGCAATCAGAAATGACAGTCTTAATGTAATAAAACCATGTTATAACTTTCTTTCGCAGGAGTGGAATTACATTACTGCTTATGGTGATTCACAGTTAAGAGCTTTATGTAGTATTTTATCTTGATGCATCCATATTTCATAAATGTCAAGCATTGCTAACATGACAGATGATGATTAATGATCGTAAGCTCCACTCATCTCAGTCAATAGTAACATTTGTCCTCCATCTTAAGTCTCATTCACTGCTCACTCAATACTCTGTCTGCAAATACGCATAACCTCCTGGAACAAAATGTAGACTCTTCAAATTAGATTAAGCTACAGGGTGTTAAAGGTCTGAGATTAAAGAAAAACACCTGTCTGATGGCTAGGAGTCAGAGTCAGGGAACTGCAGCATGTCCGGTTCAGCCAAAGGAGAGGCCAAACAGCACGAGGACCCCTGGAGAGCCAGTCCTACTGAGCTGTTGACCTGTGCTGAGCCACTCCATACACACTAGGGGGGAGATGCCTTTACATAGTGCCTTCATCTCTGGCTCTACCAGCCACTAAGCAGAAGGGTTATACAAACAAATTGGGTATTTATTATGATGTAATTACATAATACTAAGCTGTTGGTATGGATCTGTGTTTATGTAGTTTTTCTGAAGATTTTTGAATAGATCTTTTATAAATATATATCTGGATAGGTCTGTAACGTAATATTAATCCATGGAGGACAATCCATTCGAATTTACCTGCTTAACGCATGGCTTATTATTTACTTTGATATGTTTAAGCAAATTACTTAGTAACTATTATTAATTACTGCTACTATTAAAACCAAAAGCAAATGTATGTTTATATCTGGACCTGACAAGACATGCTGAGTTTATGCATGAAACGTACGTGACTGGTTGAGTATAATTTAAACATATTGGTTATGTTTTTTAGACATCCCTAAATAAAGTAACATTAATGTGAGGTACATGAAGTTAGAATACTAAATAAGGTCAAAGAAATAAAATGAATAAACAGACATGTACTGGTATCCTAAGGTAAATTTATTACACATTTTTAAATAAATATTTCCATCATTAAAATTATTTTACACATCCTCAAATAAAAATAGATTTATATATGTATAAAAACAGACATACACAATGGCACGAAGAACAACATTTTTTCCTACGTTTCATACAATGCATTTAAACACCTCGACCGCCTCGACAGTTAAAACCATGGTAGGAAATGTGTTGATTATCAAAATGTAGCTGCCACATTTATATATGGATTTAAAGCTGTTTGCTTTAACTGTGTTTATCTCAAGGACAATTCAGTACCAAGAGCCACAGAGGTTACTCAGATGAGCTGGGTGTCTTATCACTGGGTGGTCGAGAGGTGCCTTGGCTGTACGTGTAACTCAATACAGCCTTTTTTTTTTGTCAGTGCATTCTCTCAGGCCCTACAAGTCCCCATGAGCAGCAATATGAAGAGTATAAATTACTCTAAAACTGACAAAACATAATGAAACAATGAGACAGTGAAGTCCACACACTGCTAAAATGTCAGTTCTGATGTCTCACATGTATCTCAAGCCATGTGCTTCACTTTCCTAACATTTCTTTTTTTTTTTTTTTTTTTACATAAGTCAGTACTAAAAGTCTGGAGTACAAAAATAGAGCTTTTTCCCATGTATCTTTTTTTCAGAGTGTGTTTTTCTTTTCTAGAAAATGACTTTTAAAAAAAACTATATGTTAGGTATATTAATACTCAGTACAAAAATCATTGTAGGAGTCCATAAGGGGATTCTGTTCATTATCTGCGATGTTATTTTCTCTCTCTCACTCACTGTCCCCCTCTTTTCTCCTGCATTACTCTTCAGCGCTCTCCTGAGTAACGGGTGCGTTTAGTCCGTCTGTTGAAAGGGTAGTTGATGAAATCAAAGGGTCTGTGCTCTGCAATGTGGTGTCCTTTGGGCATTCGCTTCATGAAGTGGACTTCCCGCTGGTGCTGCCTGGTTTTGGAGCCCTTGCGAGGTCTTCCTTTGCGTGTAAATGCCATGTACCAGCCCTCATACTTTACATTCTGGAGAGCCGTGTAGTTATTCTCCAGAACTATCTCTGTGAAAATGCAGTCTTTCCCCTGACCATTTCTCTGCAAACAAGAAAGAATAGAGAAGAGTTAGATAACTCATTCATTTTAAAGCTATGTCTCAGTTAAAGGGAATTTGAAAATGTATCTCAAAATCTGCCAGAAGGTATTCTGCCTGTCCACGCAGATATGCTCACACACACACACACACACACACACACGCACACACACACACACACACACACACACAGAGCATACAGCATATGCTTAAGTCATTATAGTTCAAGATCAAGAGAAAGAGAAATGACAGCGGTAACCAATGACTTTCCCTCTTTGGTAAACACCAGTGAAGATTCATCCTCTGAGATTAATTGTTTTTATCCACCTTGGGCTCTTCACAGGTCAACGCTCCAAGGCTTGCTTTTAGAGAGGAAATTACTTGCATAGATGCTCTTTTTTAATCCTTCATAGCCCGGTTATCTAATCATAAATATAACATTACCCTCATCAAAATTATTTAAAAAAAAATGCAATGCCCATAAATCCACTACTGCTGTAAGGTCCGGGTCCTTTCAGAATGTGGTCTGAACATAATTTGAATTTAAGCTGTTATTTAAACAGTAATGGCTCTAATCACTTATTGTACTCCAAATAAATAAATAAATAAAATAAAATAAAATAAGAATTCATCTGAGGTCCCATACCAACAGCTCATCCTAATCTAAACCTTCCCAAACTTGCATTATGTCAGTGCCTTCATGTGGCAAATCAATAGTGTAACCCTAGCTCCAACCTCTTAACAAAAAGGGCCATTAAAAACGAACCTCATATCAAGTACAGAAGATTGCTCACAGTCTATATCCACCAATAAAATACAACAACAAATAAAAAAAAATCTCTCATGCAGGCTGTCGTTGGGCAGCCAATATGTCAGATAGCATAAGATCAGGGGTGCCAAGCAGATGGTCCACCTGGTGGGGTGCTAGGAGGTGGGGGCCGAGTCTCCATCCCACTTTATTACCATTCACAGCAAGAAAGAGGCACAAATCCACCCTGGAACAAGAGTGCCCAGCTAAAAAAAGGAGGAAAGATCCTATTCCTTACACTCCATATCCCATACTGCAACCCAGGAAAGGCTTGGAGCAAACTGTAAGCATTTAGCAGACAAAAGGAAAATGTGGAAGCTTTCTATTTGCTTACAACTTCTCTCCACAGGATGTTGCGGTTTTCCTATTTGAATACTCCAGTGCAAGAACAGTAGGAGAACTGTGATCTATATGACAGAGTAATATGTCTCCTGCTTCTAGCTTATGCTTCCTATTGATCTAGCTATCAGAACTAATCCATCCATTTAATCCTAAAATAGTTGACACTGATATCTGTTACAGCAAAGATCATGACAGGATTTTCTTGAATGTGTGTTTTTCTTCTTACCTTGCCAATCAACTTTCCTCTCCTATTCATGCAGATGTAGAATCCCGTCTCAGCTCCTTTAATTCGAACCCGGCTGCCGAATGTGTCTGTCTCCACTATGAGTTTTGCTGTGAAACAAAAGATTCAACTCAGATCAGAAACTGGGAGACACCGTAAACTCTACCGTACATCATTTTTTAACATCAAGGCACATTCTATAAGTCCTCATACACAGACTCTCACAGAAGCATACAAAAAACCCATAGGGGGCCATTTCTTAGGATTTATGCCAGTTCAAATTCTTTCAAAATGATAAAAACAGGTGTACCTCAACCCTTAGACAAAGGAAGAAGCCACCTTGGCAAAAGATTTAAGGCCATTAAAATATAAAGATGTATGATTTTAGCCAATGAAGATGAAGATTTTATGTTGTATTCATTTTAATCAAACTGTACAGTTAGATATATGTGCATATCACTTGTTCACCAGCATTACAATAAATGCAATAAAGTTGTTAAATGTTACTTCGTTGAACTGAAAACTGGACGCCTCCGCCTTTTTAAACCATTCTATACATGTATGCTTGGAATAACTTTTTAGTTTACTTTTAAGACAGATGTGTACAGGAAAGATGACTTCTATAAACGTCACCCTTGCATAATGCATATGCCAAAGATTAACACTTGCAACCTTCTTCGATTCTCCCAATGCGCTCAGTGATCGTAAAGAGTTACGGTTCAAACGGAGGGGGTCAGTGAACCTGCTGGTGGACCACAAGCCCCAAGCTGCAGTCAGACTTTGGCCCGAGTTAACAACCCTGCTGTCTCTGCAACATGCTCAGGTGACACGGATGTCACCACAGCCACGCAGGGCCCGAGCCAGCCTTCCTAAAATACCTCAACATGACTGGTAATTACAAGGCTTCGGGATGTGTCGAAACCGAATACGAGAATGTTGGAACTGGAGCTCGGGCTCGAAGGAAGTTTCTGGCATATACAGTACAGTATATTGCCTTTATTTTTGTTTTTAAATAGTTATTAATCTAGTTTTTTTTTTATTTGAGTAGTATAAATGTTCAGGGGGGAAAATGTAGAGAAAAAAAATCAGGAAAATTAGATTGAAAATTTGATTGAATATTTTGGATACAAATCCAAAATGTGTGTGTGTGTGTGTGTGTGTGTCTGTGTGTGTGTGTGTGTAAACCTCACGCAAAACCAAGAATTCGGCTTCTCTTAGAAGTTAGTCGAAAGAAAAAGGAGCGTTATTCAGGAAATGTTCAGGAGGCTGGAGTGAGATGAGTTCTAATGGTTCTTCCAGACGCACTCGCCTCTCTAGAGAGTCACCTTCAGAACCATCTAAAATCCATTTAGCATTTTTCTGTGCTGCAAAACTTCTTATTCAGCTTCCAGAGCTGACTAAATACAGTTCTTCCTTCACCGTACGCACATTTGAACAGGAAAGCTGCAGAAACCGTGGCAATAAACTACAGCAGAGAGAGAGAGAGATAGAGACAGAGACAGAGAGAGAGAGAGAGAGACAGAGAGAGAGAGAGAGAGAGATTACATAATAACAGCATCTGATGTGTGCTGATATAAAGCTCTTACCATGCACGTCTCCGTCCTCGGCCATGGCGTTGATTTTTTTGTTGGCTAAGACCTGGACGTGCTTGCCGCTGGTTCTGCTGTAAAGCTGGTAGGTCCGGATGAGTCTGCGGCTGACCCGGTCCGTCACCCTACTCTGCTCATTCACATGCTGTGTAAAATTAGGCGGGGACTGAATGGTTACCTGTCAGAAATTAAGTACGACATAATCAATATCTGCAGAATTGCCTCATTAATCGTTTAACAGAGGCCTATAAATTACGTGAGCATTAAAAGCATTAAATACAGTAAGCCAATGACAGATAGCTATGTCATGACATAAATAAAGTAGCATTATACATTTCCACCCCCCGGAAAAGAAAAAAAAAAAAAAAAAGCAAGGCACGACTTAAGAATTAACCAAGACGCTATTGAAGAAAACATTTTAGAAAATGCTCACGATCATTTCACATAAATAGTTAGGAATCTACGGCATTTTTCTCCCCCCCTTCTGATTTTCCTTTCCTGCCATAATGCAGAAACAGGGCGCAGAAGTGTGTAAAGTTTGGCCGGTTTTTAAGGCTAATCCCTGCGCGCTCCGTGCGCTCTGCGCTTGGCCATGCCGGGTCGCTTCAGGAGAACCCCGTTCCCGTTCCCGTCCATATCCGTCTGAACAAATAAAACGAATTAAGCACCCGATGATTTCTCTGTGTTTACATTGTCCAGCGCGTATGTAATATACATTTGGACAAAGTTATGCTCTGACATAGCTGCTGTTTTAAGATACTGCACAGCTTGCCTTAAACTTAACATGTGCGGCTTTGCTTTCCTTAGTCCTCTGCACTGTACTATACTGTAACGTGTGTGTTATTAAAGCTTAGCCTATATGAGTTAGGATGGACTGCTCGACACGCAGGGCTTTTACTAGGCTGTCTAACAGTATACATTTTAAATGTTGCACATACCTGAGCATAGTAGCAAAACGCAAAGAGGTGAAGGAACCTGTAGGGGAACAAAAAAAAAGAAAAGAACGAATATTACATCAATGCAAAGACATGAGGGAAGAAAAGAAGCATATTAAGGAGTTAGATGGAAATGACTTACAGATAACTTAATCGTGACGGAATTAATCTCATTGTTGACCTCGGGGATAAAAGTTAGAAGACCAAATTAGCGTCTGATAGGAAGAGATAACAGCTCAGGGTCTCCTGGTGGAAATGGACAACGCTGGCTGATCTTCGTGGATATCCAAAGGATGGATCACAGGACGAGGATGCGATCAGTAGCTTAGGAAATGTGCTCAGGAGCAGAGGAGGAAAATCCGCAAATGTGAAGGACACCTCAGCACACGAACAACGGCGCAGGCAGGAAAGTAGGTTTGAGTCGAGCCCGAAGCGACAGCGGTCAATTTTCTGCGCAGTGCGAAAAGCTTAAGTGCACTTAATGAAAAGCAAAACAAAACAAACAAACAAACAAACAAACAAAAACGCCCAATCGAGTCCGTGTAATATGGGTTTCCCAAATTAGAATACAAGAAGCATCTATAATTCTAGATTATAGCTATAGGTAAAAATAACCTAAATAAGAAGGAGTTGAATGTCGTCCATTTAAAAAAAAATGACAGCAAAATAATGGCTGCGTGTATGTCCAGCGAGGACTCCGCTGACGTTCTCTCCCAGTCGGATGTCCCTGCTGAGGACACAACTCCGTGTCAGTGTGTGGAATCAGGAAGATGCATCCAGCACTACTGCTGCTGCTGAGGAGGATGAGAATGATGATGATGTTGAAGGTGATGATGATGATGATGTCTCTTCAGGACACTGCTGCTGGACTGAGCAGCCTCTCTTATGCCCTACTCTTCTCCCATTCCCATGCAGGCTCCAATGTCAACCTTGTTCGCGCTTTACAGCCGCGGATAAAGTGGTAGGTTGGTCCTGGAGGAACAAGCCCCCTTTTTCAGCAGAACAAAAGCGTCCCCCTTCACCCCTCCCTTCCCCCCATGAATTTAAACTATACTTCACCTGAGCTGAGGATGAACACTAACGAGAGCTGGGAAGGCCTTAGAGCGCGCAAAGGCGTTAGTGCGGCTGCTGGAGGTAAACCTGGACACAATACATGTTCTCATGTTGCCTTCACCGTCCAAAACCAACAACGCGTCTAAAACTCAACACGCACATTTTACTTTTTTGGGTAATCACTGGAACTTTAAAGCCATTGCTTGTTTTTTTTATTTTTATTATTTTTTTTATTTATTTAAAAAAAAACGTACTTTTTTAAACCAGATGTAGACTACTACCTGTACTAACTGACCTAATAGTCTGACTCGGTTTCAGGACTGTGCGCTGTAAAGCAGTCTGGGAGTAACTGATGAGCAAGTTTAACTTTGTTAATTGGGATCTGGCTGCTGAAACCGAGGCCATTGTGCAGCGCCACAACTCGCTCCATCCAGACTTGTGTATTGTCAAAGAGAAGTGTGAGACATTAAAAGGATTACAGACGATTAGTGTTTCTTTAATAGGACCCTTCTTTACTCCCTCAACAACGACACACTTTTGTCTTGCTGTAAGAATGTCTGCACATTCCTAAAATGGGTATTGAAAATAAAGCTATTAATAACGCAATCAGCTTCACATTAATTCACATGCTCAGAAATAGATTGCATTTGGACCAACTCCCCCTTTTTTTATTTGTAGTGCAATCCAAAACTTTTTTTTACGGTTCTCCTGTTTTGGAAGATGAAAGGCCTCCAGTGAATCATCCAAACTGATCATCGCTTTCAACTTTATTTTGAATCACCAGAACATAATTCCGCCGCACCCACTGGGTCTGTTGATGGCCCGTCATTAAGACTCTCTGAACGCTTATAAAGCTTTTTAAAAAGCTTTTTACAGGTCTTCAGATCGTTAAATAGCAGTTAAAAAAAAGTAAAGTACAGCCGACGCCCGGGTCCTTAATAACACGGAACAAGAGCTACTGAAGATGGAGGCTTTAATAAATCAATCTTTTTTGATAAGCATTCGTTTGCAGTTGATACTGTGATACTGCCCACGCCTTAGTGTTAGCAATTAATTATGAAATCCATTACTACTAAGTATATACTGTATACTACTAAGTATACTATACTAAGTATATACTGTATACAGTGTATACTTAGTAGTATACAGTATATACTTAGTAGTAATGGATTTCTTAATAAATTGCTTATAT
>JANCOA010000045.1:12913086-12925634 GCA_024363135.1 Leptodoras oyakawai
ACACTCTTGGCTTTCTCTCAATGAGCTTCAAGAGGTAGTCACCTGAAATGGTTTTCAGGTGTGTCTTATCAGGGTTATGAAAATAAAGAAAACTCATTGAATGAGAAGGTGTGTCCAAACTTTTGGCCTGTACTGTATATGGAAATGTATGCAGGAATTATAAAAACCTATTGCAATCGAAGGCTTTACATTTACACTAAACTTCACCTTAATTCTGGAAATATTCACTCCTCTATCCTAAATCATAAAGTCTGCTAATTTACCATTAACCCTGTTTCTGCTACATAGACTCTAACGGTAACACTTTATTACATGGTTCCTTAATTTATGCTTAAAGCTTAAGTACTTACTAACTCTTAGCATTAAGTTAGAAAATGGTTATCTTAGTAGTTCTTCAACAATTATTAATCTCTATAATAAACTACTAGGTTGACACTACAATGCCATTGGAAAGACCTGTTTACCGATACTCTAAGGACACCTATTATTATTTGTGCCCTTAGAAACAAATCATTAAATCATTACCTCACTATGACATCACTGGTAATCTGGTAACTTGGCAGTGACCAAAACTGTATAAGAAGTTATTATATTTTTGTCAGCATAGTAGCCTAGTAGCCCAAATACCTTATATGTTAATACGATTAGTTTTTTACATTCATTATACTTTGATTAGATAGCTATTTACAGTATAACATTCAGGAGTAATTCATGGAAGACATGAAGACTAATCCTTGACTAGTTAGGGAAATAGTACTTAATCTTCATATGTGATGAGTACTATAATGGGTCAGTAATTAAGACCTCCTGTAAAGACAAAGTAAATAAGGACAGTGGACATCACTAAAACATTGATAATGCAGTGGTTCAAAATAGGATAGCATGTCATTATAGATTTGTTAGCATAATACGTTCGTATTAGTCGCTATATCATTATATTTTTGGCAACATAGAAATTTATTATAGTGATTTGTAATTATTAAAGATATACTATGGTAATACTTGAGACTTACTGCTAAGTTAGTAAGCATGTAAATATTAATTAAGGAACCGTATTGTAATGTGTTACTGGCCCAATAAATATTAGTATTTTCATGAAAGTATTTTCATTAAAAAAAAAAAACACGTGGCTGTATTGCAGTGGAATGCTTATTTGAAAGTAGTAACAGCACCTGTAGGAAAGGAAAGATGAAACCAATAGTGAAATTGGACATCCAGTTTAGAGAGCCTCCAACAGTATAAGCAGCAGGACGGTGGGACTGTTTAAACAGTTCTGCTGTGATCAGGAACGGGACACCAGCTTAAAGACATGAAAAAAAAAATGCAAAACACCATTTCTTTCTATATGGTATTCCTGTTGTAATTCAACTGTGTGGAGTGTGAGTGTTTTTTTTACAGAAGGGTTCAAATTGCTTATGGGAAGTGACTTATACACTACAGCTGCTTATGTGATGCACATATAGATTTAGGTCTATATGCAGATATATGCATGCATATTACATCCATTAATGCACAAGTCCAGTGCTTTTCCATAATGCAACAGTTCATGAAGGGAAAAGGACAATAAAGTAGCTTTACGAGGTGCTCATTATTGTTCCAGTGCTTAACTTCTAATCCCTTTTGGTTACCAGTGAAAAATAAACAGGCGCAAGGTGTTATTTCAAGTCTAATGAATTCAGGAACAAGCCAAGCTGCGACTTCATTATTTGTGCATGATAATTGCAGTGGAAAGCGTGCTGCAGTTAAATTGATATGGAACTCTGCTTGTAATTCATTGTTCATGCAGGATTTTGGCTTAAAAAGCCATATTCATCATTGTTTATGAACAATGAGCCATAAAAAATCCTAATTAAAGACGTAATTACAGCGATTGAGGCTGCGGCCTGAGAATGAATTATAGATTTTGGAGTGAGGTTGAATCATACATCAAAGGAGTAAAGCACTTGCAGTCTCATTCATCATTTCAGCTGTGCTCCTCTGTTCTACTCTACTCTTGTGGCATGCATAAACTCCACACATAATACTGATACATCACTGCATAAGCAATGCATGCACTTATGCACTTAATAACAAAATGTACACCTCTTTTAAATTCAGATTACTTACTAATGCCATGCAGCTCAGTTATGAGATATTTAGTGTTAAGGATAAGTTGTGGTAAAATAACGCATAGCAGTAATGTAAAATGTGTAAAATGGGTATATTTGTGTGTACACAGTCTACATGGTACCATTTTATTACTTATGATTATGAATGAGTAAATGAAAGGCTCAAAGACCATCAGACTAATGGCTCATCATTAGGAGAACTAATCTATTTGAAAAAAAAAAAAAACCACACACAAGCATATAAATACAGTTCTATTTTTGTACAAGTTATTTACCTTGTCTTGCTATAAATGAGTGAAGGAAGATTTTTTAAAATAATAATTTAGCTACTCTGCCTCCAGGTGTCGCTATTTCCCTATTTCCAGATGTCACAGGAAGCAGGGGTCAAAGAACAACCATCTGTTGAGTCAGTCTGAACCACACTCTAGAGACATATGTAGTGAAGCAGCACTATTTCACATGATAAAAGTATGGCTTTCATGATAAGCTATTTAAAACCTGTTAGAAATAAAAAATAATGTCATATAACCCACCTGGTCCTATACAGAACCCAGCAATGATGCCAACTACACAGGCCACACTCACATACTTCATGAAATGCACATGTGTCTAAGAGAGAAGAATGGGAACAGGAATAACACAGATACATGATACTAATGCATTTTGAATACTCGGATGTACATATCAACCAAACTATGTTTCATTTATAACAGAAATAACATGAACCCAATATACCCAGACAAATGTAGTTTTAATAGTAGTTGAAGTTCTAATAATGCTCACTTGTAGTACAAGAGAAAATGTTATCCCAGCACAACAGAGGCCCATGACCCCAAATCCTCCAATTATCAGTGGCCTTCTTCCGAGCCGCTCAATTGTGAAACACTAGGGAAACACAGGAAGGAATTGTAATATTTTTAGTATATAAATTTATTAATACTTCATTAATATTGCAAAACAGATGATTTGGAATACAAACAGTGCTAAAAAGCTGTCGCCACTGGAGGTATTTGCACTGTCCTCTGTGTTAGTAAACTCAAAGCTAAGGTCTCATTTGGAAATTTCTGATGCTTTAAGATTGTACTTCCAAATGACTGAGACTGCAAGACAATAAGGAAAAGATGAGAGCCAAAGCAGCGTGCTGACTTAAAGTAGGGTGCGGAGAGCAGCTGACAGCAGAATGAATAGTTGTAATTTTATAACCAATCTCCAGCCTTCCTCTTGTGTGCCATTGGCCTCCCAAGTGAGGGCCAATTGACACTGACAGCAATGAGTTCTCCTGACTAACAGCGCGCCTCGCCTCCTCCAGTCGCTGATGGTGCATCACTAAATCCTGGCTAAGCGATACGCCTGGGAGACGGAGACTGCGTCTAGCCTCCATTACAGCTCTGAGATGTGACCCAGAGAAGGAGCCAGTGGGAACAAGACTCATCCATCTCTCTAATGTTTTCCTTTCATCTCATAGTGTTTTCTATGAGTGTAAAAACAGGAGGGGAAAAAAAACAGCAAAAGTGAGCAGCAGAAGATGGACAGAAAAGCAAAGCGAAGCAGAAGGAAATGACGGAGAGGCAGAGTGGCTCTGGAGGGAGGGCTCACATGAACAAGCCTGATTTCTTTACAGCTTGAGCACAGTACCACTGCATAGGCTTGAGCCGATTGACGGTGCTTTCAGAAAATTCAAATATGTTTAATTCCTCAGAAATGCAATCAAGTTATGGAAGTCAGGATGACCTGTTGTGGCTTTAAGGTGCGTAAAAAGTAAATCTTCCTCGTTATAATCTGTTTATCCTATTCTTTTTTAAGAATCACATAAACATTTCTTTTCCTTCCCTCCAAATGACACCCTGTACTGTACTTCCGCTTTGCGAGGAAATTGACTAAGGATTGGTCAAGCATAAGCATAGTACACACTTCAGTCTGTTCATTTCAGTCTTCACTAGTCATATTACTATATTAGAATAAAAATACTCACCCCTAGGAGACCTGCGATGATCTCTATGGCTCCTGTTCCTACAGTGGTGTATGGGATCTCAGGGGCTGGTATCCCAGCGTTCTCGAAAATGTCATTGGTGTAGAACCAGATCTAGGGTGCGAGTGAAAATCAAGAGCGGTGAGTGAAACATAGTGAGAGAGGATGAGAACGAGGGAGATGCTGATTTTGGCTTGAACAGGTGGTGTATCATAGCTGCACAGTTATGGTGTACAACACTTCAGATTCAATTTTGGCGCTGGAGGGGTGTATGCGACTTTAGACAGGGGGGTAATCAGAGGAAACACAGACGGTTTTAGAGCTACTGGGAGTGCAGAGGACACACACGGTCAGCCACTCTCCTGCTGCTCTGGTTCAACTCAGCCAAGACACACCACCTGTCAACCCCATTTACCCTGCACACACACACACACACACACATTTTCTTGCTATCCTTGTGAGGACCTTTCCATGACATATTTATTAAGCCAGCTCATTCATGTTATGCTATACCTAAATGTAATACTAGCCTTAACCTCTGTAACCAAAAGGAAACATTTTGGCTCTTTTAGTTTTTCCCCCTCAATGAAAGCAGTATTCCTCATAGGGATCAACCAAATGTTCCCACAAGTCAAAACTGTCAGATATTCCTATCCTTGTGGACACACACATACACACACACACACACACACACACACACACACACACACACTGGCTGCAATACTCTAATTCACTGTGACTCATAATCCCCATCACCTCACATCTTTCTTCCTATTGTCTCATCTCCTTTAAAGACCGACTCTGAAAAGGTAAAAGCACATCTGTCCATCCGCAAGCAAAAAAAAAAAAAAAAAACTCACATGAATCAGCAATATGGACATATTCACACTCTCTCCAGTCAGTCTATAAATGCCAGTGTTTTTATGGTCAGGTTACATAGCTGAAACTTTCTAGAACTTGATCTCAGAGATCGGTTTTGCATTCTTGCTTCTAGTGATTAAGGAGGATTACGTCTGGGAGTGCCGATGCTATCAAACCTCTATTTTGAGTGTAGAAGAACAAAACAGATTGAGGAGAAAAGTGGTTTTAAGCCTTTCTATGTAAAAAGGCAGTAGGTTGTTAACAAGTATAAATACTTGTGCACTGTGTCACGAGCTCGACACATTTTATAAGCAACATTTATTTTCTTACTTTCAGGAAGCCAATATACTTGGTTTCCATGGCAGCTGTTATAAATGGCAGGGGAGATGAATGTAATGTGGTGAATCTGTCCCAAATTTTCAGCTAAATTATTAACACACTTTTACGGTCTGGCCTGCAAGATTATTCACCCAAAAGTCAGTGCCGTCTTTTAGCTGATGATATTTTAAATCTTATTCTGTAATCAAAAGAAGCATGTTTATTTCTTCTCCTAACTGCTAGCACGTTTCTGTTATTGTATTAAAGATGCAGTGTGTAGAATTGTCCTGTAAAATGGGAAATCTTGCTTCTCTGTATTTGCTCTAATCCTCCCAAAATAGGAACGTGTTACAGTCCATTGGACTAATTTGGACAAATGAGCTCTTTCCGGATAACACCAATGTTTTCATTCAAGTGTCGAATAAGTCCATCATGGACATCATACAGCAACTTCAATTCACCAATGTAATGTAAGTAGAATGATTTCAAAATCACAGCCACTTTATCTTTAACTAAACTATGCCTCAGATTCAGATTTTATTCTATGTAATTTGCTTTAATAATAGCCTAGGTTTATTGCTTTGGCAGGGCAGAACAAATTAGATGCTATAAACAGACTCTTGAAATAAGGATTCTAATTTGTTCAGCTCTGGTGGGTAAAGTATGAGCTTTCTGCCAACTCTGTCCACTTAATCATCTGAATAATTAATTTGTAGCTAAACCAACTAAACCGATTCACAAAGGTAATGCTCCTGAATTTATTTGTTGTATAATTTTTTTAATGTGGTGTTTTTTAAGCCTAGAAAAGTCAAGTGGTAGGTTCTCATCATCAAACCCTTGAAAGGCCCATGGAACCAGGTTTATTTCATACATGTGTCATAGCAGTAACCTTGAATATTTTGCCTCGCTTTCCTGTTGGTGTAGCTCACTATAATAAAACATTATGCAGTCATATATGGAAAAGTAAACACAGACTTACTGCATCTATACCAGACAGCTGCATCCCGATGTTAATGACGACCACAGAGAGGACCTGCCAGCGGACTGTAGGGTCCAGCAGCAGCTGCCAGACAGACACAGTCTCGATGGAGAACAGAGAGCGCTGCTCCTCCTGCATTTCCTCAATCTCAGCCTGAATATTACATCGGGCCCTGTACCACTTCAGAGCTGCAGAGCAATCAAAAGTTTATTAGTAGTACCACTACTGTCATCATACATTGATACAAATTGTGTAATTGTAACATAGTTAAAACGGTGTTAAACTAAATGTGTTGTCCTTAACTACATACATTTATATATTGAAAATGAACACAGTTTGTGCTGTTTTTAATGCATCCTTTCTGAGAGTCTAGGCACTACTGTTACTATTACTACCAATTCGCTCACCTCTGATGGTGGCATGGACGTTGCGCTTTTCAATCAACAAATAACGAGGACTTTCTGGAAACCATGGCAACAGCATCAGCTGGACAAATGTCGGAATAACCACCAGGGAGAGAAATAGGGGCCAGTGTTCCTCCTGTCAAACACAGCAGGGTGAGAAGCAATCATTTATAATCCTCAGCCACAGACACAAAGTAATACAATAATATAGAGCTCTGTTTATATGTGGCCATTTTTAGGATATAAGTATGAAGATATTGCTCTGTAAGGTTATAGTATTGCCATTCTGACATGTACATAGGGTCGCCACCCATGTGGTTTCACCCAGAAAGTCTAGGTATATGTTAGGGTGTCTGGTTTTTGCAATGTTCTCTCAAATTGTGGGGGGGAAAACAAGCTATAAAGTCAAGTCCATTTGTCACTTCTCACTACCTCTGTCCCACTGGTAATTGTAGGCCAACTGTATCATTTAGCATAATTGGCCATTTTTTATTGCAATGGGCAATTATAAAGAGAGCTACCACAAGTCATACCACCTGTCTAAAATGAAGGAGTGCAAACATTGCCAAGGAAGAAATCCCCTAAGACAAAGTGCTCTTTCTAAGAAGGATGGCTTCAAATTGAAGAATTCAAGGCTTGGATTACCATCTGCAAGAAATCATTTCTCTCTCACGGTTAAACATGAGGGCATCTTTATCATGAGAGCCCATCAAACATCGGATTGACATAAACAGCATTGGCATTCTCAACAAACCAGTCAATATCTGTTGAGCTACTCAATAAAAACACTGCCGAAGAAGATCACACCACAGCTTCTGAACTAACGTTAGTGTATCAAGGAAGTAAACACCAGCTACTTATCTTATGACTGATAATCAGTAGGCTGTTTGGCCTTTGGAAGAAACATTAGGGGTGAGTCTAATGAAATTTTGACTTAAGAGTGTTGGGGCATAGGCTTGGTGAAAAGGTGGCAACTCTACATATACCTACTTGGCCAAGGAGTTCATGCAAGCCCAGAAGCTGAGCAGAGAAGACCCCAGTGCAGATAAATATGCTGGGCATGAGCCCTAGAAAGCCTCTCAGGTTTTTAGGAGCAATTTCCCCAAGATACATGGGCACCACACTCAGAGAGATCCCTGTGACAAGAAAAAAAAGATACAGCGCATGATTAATTAAATTTCACTAACCAGCTTAGTTGTGTGGCTGCTGACAGCATGTTACCTGAATGTATTCCTGTGACAAAGCGACCAAAAATAACCATTTCGGGTGAGTCACAGATTTTACTGAAGCCCATTAGGGAGCCTGCTATGAAGACCAGGACAGTAGAGTTGACCACAGTTCCTTTCCTGCAAGGACAGACAGACATGAGTCCTGTTCTTAACACTGCCCATTAATGAGGGCTGTAATGCTCAACAGCCTCCACCAGGGAGGTTAACTACCAAAACCGGGTTATTGATGTTCCACGACTGCAGAGGCGAATTAAATAACTGGCCTCCTTGATTAGTTCTATCAGGTGGCAAACTTTTTGCTTTGATTTACACCCAGCTATGCCACGCTCTGCGTTATGATGGCCTTAGTCCTATAAAACACTTTGCTGGGCCACAATTGATTAGAGCATTAAATGGAGTTGTGAATCATCACCTTTCATTTGCATTTAAATGTCTGCAGTCTAATCTCATGGCTCCCTTGAGATGCTTGGAGCAGACGAGACAAGCAAAGGAGTTTGTGAGTGCCTGTGTGCGCATGCTGAAGAATTCTGATTATGTCTCGTTCTCACATTAAAGCATAGCTGAATATGCATTCCATTATAAAAAGCATATTACTATTAATATAAACTCTTGGGTCAACACAATACACAGGCTTATTTTATTGTCAGAGCAGCAATCTGAGAAGTTAGTGAGAGAAGTGTTTTCGCCTACAGGCCACAAAACACCACTGTTCCTCCTCCAAAGTGTGACCAAGGTCATCTACAGGGGTAAACAATAAAAAAAAAAAAAAGGTCATGTGAGGTGACAGATGAGGTAGTGTGTACCTGGGTGGTTGTCAAACTCTGGGGAGTAGCAGTACCACACCTGGCAGAGTGACCAGACAGCACCAGATGTTAAGAGGTCTCTTATTGTCTCACCTTCCAAATCTGGTGACGAGCATGCCCACCATCAAGGAGCCGATCAGGCCTCCAATGGCGAAGACAGACACGGTGAGTGAGTACATGAGCGTCAGCTGCTCTCCGTTCAGCCCAGTCCCATTTCGGCTCACAACAGTATGGTTATAAAAATTCTTAATGTACTGAATATGTGTAAAGAAAGTAAAGAAAAGGCGAAATATCAGCATGATGCCCTCAGTGATTAACAAATAAATTATTTTTTAGTTTACATGTAACAGTCTGTCATTTTGAGTCAATAGGCAAAGTGCCCTACTTGTGTAATTAGTGGTATTGTCTTATGTGTAAACAAATACTGTAAAATTCTCATTTAAAATTGTAAAATGCATTGCAAATAAAACAAGGCTTGGCAACAAGGCACAATTTAACATTCAAGTGAGTTTTCAAATGAAGACTTTTCTGTAATATTTGTAGTACAAGACTACAGCAGTGTATACAACATAAAAAATGGTTCCTCAGTGCCTCAGAATAATGGAACGGGTCACAGGACTGTCAGAGTCAATCTCCTCAGCGAAAATTATATTAATATGCATCATGAAAGGCCACAAGAGGCCAAATGGCTCAGAATCAAGTGCCCATTTAATAAAAAATTACTTTACAAGTTTAGATGAGAGAAAGCATAAGCCTCTGTGTCACAAGGCAATCATTCTTGAGACTCTTCTCACACACTTACTCACTTTGAATTGTGGAGTCACAGTCTAATTGAATCCCTGTGCAGTTATCTTTCCCCCCCCATCTGTAATTTCGTAATTGTTTTAAGCATATCAGTTTCAGGGCTGCACTGTTCAGTTACCTTTTAACAGACTCGTGAGTAGAACTGGATGACAGTAATTTCTGATTTTAATGAATGACTGAACAGCCGTCATTAGATTTCTAGTTGTTGTATTCACTTAGCTTGGACATTTCTTATTCTGAGTACATTGAACAGTTTGCACAATATCAAGTTTAAAAGCTAAAAATGATTTTAACAGATTGTTAGAAAAAAATATCTGTGTTCTGTGCATACATCAGACACATAAAACAAAACCACTTTCATGTGGAATATAACAGGCAACAATGAAAAAAAAAGAAAAAAAGAAATTTGAATCTTTTCATCATTAACAGACTAATGGTGCAAGGCAAATAGGTCCCCACTTACTGTACATGAAAACCTGCTAGAGGCAAACATCACAGCTCAAAATGGCAAAAAACTCAGTTGACTAATGTTATACATCACAATTATACAAGCTGCTTTAAAACATCTTTTTATCAGCTTATCAGACAATCGGAGTAGTTATACATTTTGCCAAATAAAATATGATAAAGACATTTCTATAATTACAAGATTGATGTCATTCCCCACTACTGCTCTTAGAATAGTTTATAGAATCATGATACAGAATCACTGGCCACATTCCCAGAGTTTCAGTGAGGGCTCCGACACATAGTCCATTCCATCCACATTCCTCGTCCATTGACAAAACTCCCACTCAGAGGACAGCCTCAGTGGAGCTAGTGTTCAGTAATAATAATAATAATAATAACAATAATAATAATAATAATTAGATTATTATTATTATTATTATTATTATTATTATTATTATTATTATTATTATTATACTTTTTTTTATTATTATTGAAAACTCGCTCCACTGGGACTGTACTCTGAGTGGGAGATTTATTATTTACTATTTAGTATTATTATTCAAGGTGGCATTACAGTGTGGCATTAAATTATTTTAAGAAAATATTATGTAAAACATAAGCTGACATTTGAATTTAAAAACTAGCAGGAAATTCCACACAATACAATCGTGTTAACATATTCTGCAAACCAAAAACCAGCATGCCGTCAGTAACACCTTTTGGTGTTTATGAACAACGAGACAGTTCTTCTCTTCAGTACCTCTAACTGTCACCGTTACCTGTTGCAAATTCGTACAGCGCATGAAATCATGTTAGTTATTCTAAGCATGCAGTAGATGAACACACTTAGTGCGCTCTTACCCCTGCAGGAGAGTTCACCACAGCCAGATTATAGCCATATAGCATAGAGCTACCAAATGAGGTGAGGAAAGCCACAGCCAGCAGCGATAAAGTGAGGTGCTGTAGGCATGGAGAGAAAGGGCAAAACAAATTCTTAATACATAATGCTGTGATCAGAGAAGAATAATAGAGTTATATAAGCCAAATAATACATAAAATGATAAAACATTAAATCTACAAATAAAAGAAACATCAAACTGGTACACAAGTATAGCACACTATATGATAAACGTCAGTGCAATAACAAAATAAACAAAAAGGACATAAATAAACGTATAGTTACATAAATGCACGGTACAATATGGTATTTATTTACCTATGAAAGTTGTCTATCGGCACTACCAGTCATTCCATGACCTTAAAAGAGTAAATTTTACACTGATGTAGTCCTGAGTGAAATTAAATGAATTTTACCAACTGGTGTGGGTTTTATTGTACTGAATCACACATTAGGTTGCTACGTTTCAGATAGATATGTATTTTGGAATTGATGAAAACATCAGCACTGATCAAGAGATTTTTTAGGGATAATAATGATACTTGTATCATGACCTAGAGTCAGTGGCGCAAAAAGGGGGTATGCAGCATATGCGATGCATAGGGGCGCTGCACTAGAGGGGGTGCCAAATCGATGCCGGACACATAGAAACTAGTAAAATTTGGACACATAGACGGGGAGGGGGGGCGCCGATAATATGTTTGCATACACCTCAGAAAGTATGTAGTTGCAGCCCTGCCTAGGGTATTACACTTAATCATCAGTATCAATGTGTATACTTGACAAAGTAAACTAGATTTACTAGAGAAGCCATTACCTTATGTCTATGGATGTTATGCAAACATTTGGGTTAATGTAAAAGGAGAGGATGATATTAGTATTTATTTCAACACCGAGCATATTAGTGCTAATGTCAAATTAGGTAGATTTGATGTAGAGTTGATCATGACTTCAGGTCAGCTAAAGTGCAAGAACATCACTGAACTGACTATTCAGGATAGTAACCAAGACTCATCGCTTAGTCATAGTGATCTGAGTCTTAAATGAGTCATGGCAAACTGGTGAGTGTTACACTACAACTGGTCTATAAACAACGCAAATTAGGGCATGAAGTAGTCAGATGCAGCTGCTTAGGTACACGTGAGAGGAAGGGAGAGGGGTCTGGCTGCAGACATGATGCTCTCTCAGCCTGACATGATTGTTTAAGAGGAGGAATCAGGGGGTGTAGCGCTCTGGCTGTGTTTACACATTTGGATTTAGTTTGTTTAATTAGAATTTAATTTTAGGTACACATTTTTTAAAATTTATTCATTGCCTTTTAGTTGACTTTTTTAATTCTAATGTGTTAGGTACACTGTGTTTATTTGTTCTTTTTCCCCCCTTTTACTTTTAATGACATTTTAGTTTCTTTACCATAAAAAATTATTAAACTAAATTTGATTTATTCATTTTTGGGTTGTTTTAAGTTTAATATAAATAAATTCTTTTTTTCCCACATTAATAAAGATGTATGTGTAAAAGTGTAAGAGTGAATATTTATATCATTTATATTTATATTTAATACTGATATATAATATATGCATGAGTGAGTGTAGAGAATAGTGTGCAAGCTACATTCATAATACAATTATAACTGAGCCCAAGCTTTAGTCAGTCAGTCAGTCATTTTCTATACCGCTTATTCCCAGTTACGGGGTCACGGGGGAGCCGGTGCCCAGTCGGCAA
>JANCOA010000045.1:12952510-12972407 GCA_024363135.1 Leptodoras oyakawai
AGAGTTGCCGGCTGGGCACCGGCTCCCCCGTGACCCCGTAACTGGGAATAAGCGGTACAGATAATGACTGACTGACACATCAACGCTGGTTGTGGAATGGATAAAGCAGGCTAACGTTCAGTCCTGACCTCAACCCTATCAAAAATATTTGGATTGTGCTCAAAAGTCAGGTCTGTACCAGGAAACTAATTTAACAGAATTCTGCTAAGTAGAGTGGTCCAATATCCAAATATCCAACCAGATTTCTGTCAGGAGCTTTTTAATGACTATAAAAAGCAACTGGTCAAGGTCTAACAAACACACATAGACACACACATGCTTCCCTCAGTAGATCAACTCAGTTGCAGTTTGTGCAGCATTTTGGGAAATGTCAATCAGAATTTACTTTGCAGAATAATTACTGATTTAACTGTTTTGCCATAAAATAACAGATGTAACATCTCAAAATTAATATCTAGCATGTAAGCGAACTAAATGACTGGGGGGAAATTCCTTCACAGAACTGGGGTTGTTATTTTTGTTTACAGTGTAAAATAATAGCAGTTGCTACATGTCAAGGCTTAATTGTGTTAGAGATACATAGAGATACATTAGTGCACTTAGTTGATTAGCCTTTTCATAAATTAACATTTCTTTATCAAAGTTCTTATGAGCGGCAACTAACTTGGCTCAGTGAGGACAGTTGAGCATTCTGTGGACTTTTAGAAAATATTTTAACAAAATCTGTTTTGTATTTGCAACGTCATTGTCAGATATAATCAACTGCAAGACAAATTCCAATTATAACCACAGAGCTTAGCAAAGACAGTATAAATGGCCATGATGCTCCTGTTTATTAATATCCTTACATTGCGCTAAGCCAGTGATTTTTGAACATAAACATTAATGATAACATTTAATAGAAGAGCAAATGTATGGTGGTGCCTATAAACATTGACCTTTTCTTTCAATTATATGAGGATCAAAGGTTGCAACCTCTCATAGTTATTTTTGCCTCAGGTTTTCGTTTATTTTCAAATTGATTCAAGAAAAAAAAATGGTGGCCTGCCCAACTAACATGAAATCAATGGGAGAGTGATGTGATATTAAAGCAGTGATTTGGGCATTGCTCTTGCACTGGGATGCAGGCTAAACAGCTCTAAGCCACTGCTAGCTTGACAGGCCAGAAATGTGACATTTTGAAATGTGCTCCAAGTAACAGCAGACGTTCAGTGTTTTATTTAAAATCAATGCTCTGGCTGTAATGGCCTCCTCAAGAGTTGTGACTCTTATGTAGCTTTTCTTTTTTTTCTCACTGACCATACAGGTTAATTGACTTGCTTAATCAGAGTTATAAAATAGCACAGGTAAAGTTATGTAAGTAAAACTTGATTTTAAGATGTAATTATGGACTAATCAATATAAACATTAATTTTCAGATAATGTCAAAAGTATGATTGTGGTTTAATTTGAAATAAGTCAATAATGTAAACAAATATTTTGAAGCTGAAGATGAAATAGACTTTTCACTAAACATACTTTACAAATGTATGCATTTTTTGTTTATCAATTTCTTTTCCCACTAAAAGCATTTTACAAATGCAGATTATTTTCTCTGCTGAAGTTAATAGCCAGTGAATGGGACTGGAAAATGACATGGGTGACAAATGACACTAACAGTTCGTTGGGTTTAGTTTTGTTAACCTATGAGAATGCTTCCTTGGCCCTTGGGTATGTTAAAATTCATGACTGTTGAGGTTTTTATTCATAACCCCGAGCCTTGATAAAGCTGTCAGGGGTGGGAGACACACGAGGGGTCAAACACACTCTTTTACACACACACGACCTCACACTGATGAGTCTAATTCACACATCCTCAAGACCTCCCCCTGGAGCCTGCCAATCACAATAGTTCCCACTTGACCTCCGCTCCTCCACGGGGGTCCCCTATTGGCCATGCAGTGAAAGGAGAAGGCTGCTACGTCCCTGCTGCTCATCTCCATCACAAAAGGAGCATATGTTTGTGAGTATTTCAGCGCATTAAACTGGCAGTGTCCATATTAGCCTGACTAGAGAGACCAGGTGCCAGAGCAGAAAACACCCACAGGCAGTCCATTCTCTGACGGAGGAGACACTGATGGAAGAGAACAGCAGCAGTGTTTGTGGAGCGCAGCTTTAGCTATGTAACAGGCTCCCTCCAAGTGCTGCTGTTTCTGATTTCCAACAAGAAAAGTGCTCTCAGTATATGCATAATGTGCTTGCTTCTTGGTAGGCTGTTAAGACTTGCTGTGATCGAGCGGAGTTTGGCATATTGAATTATAGAGTTGTAGATGTTGACTGATTGTTCACACTGAGATAATTATAGCACTAAATCCACCTTCATTCTGGATTTTTTTTCTGCACCCCGTGCCGCACAGGCAAACAGCTCACTGCTGATTAAACATTGATTTTCCTCAAACACCCCCCTCCCTCACCCGGACAACATGTACATTACCAAAAAAAACTCTGCAACATGAAAAAATAATAACATTTTTCTTACAGATCAACCCAATCATTTTGAGCAACATTCTGAATTGATTATTTTACCTATGTGGAGATGAAACAGAAAGAGGCATATACATACTGTACATATTCTTAAAAAAAAGGAAAGACGTTTTTCGGCTGTGTTTTAGAGATATATTCAATTTTTTTAGGTGTGGTAAAGGTGCGACATGGATGGTGGAGGACAGGGGAGAAGGAGAGCAGGATGCAGTGAAGTAGAGTGTGTAAGAGAGTTTTGCTTGCAGTCAGGGCCTCTCTCTATGATGGTAAGCGAGCTCCACCTAATTACTATTCAATAAACTTCCGTTAAATTAACAGCTCAATAGGCAGCAACATCTGCTGTATGTGACAGGCCACTGAGGCGTACATCTTCCCAATCCTCTTTCTCTCTCTCGCTCTCTCTCCCTATCTCACTGTCTTCTCCCACTCATTCTGCTTCCCTTTTTTATCTCTTTCACTCCATTATCTTTCTCTCCAGCATTCTCTATGCACAACTTCATTCTGGATTTCTTTCTCCATTACTCCATTTCACACTTTTTTACAACCTTCAGCTGTGTTTTTCTCCTCTCCCAGCTCAGCTAGTTAATTGAAAGTTGAATGTGTGGATGTGAGGATGTGTGTCTATGTGTGTGTGGTGACAGCACTGTTGGGCTGGTCCATGGATAACCACATTATTCAGCACTTCTCCCTGTCTGACATCTCAAAGCAGATGAGGGAATGAGTGAGTGGTTGCTTGCCTGTCTGTCAGTAAGAGATTACTGCTGCTGCTCAATCAGACTCCTCTCACTCTGTTCAGCTCACACAAAGAGACACACAGCTGCTGGAGCCATCCAGGGGCATCGCTCACAGCTAATGAATATATCAAGTTAACTCCAGCACTTGAGCTATGGGAGTTATCCCTAGTGTGGCCATGAGGGAAAGAGTGAGGAGAGGGCAACGGAATTAGCCATGCTCAAGTGTCTATGATAGGCCAGAAAATCTCAAGGCTGATTCAAGGCCTATAGTTTTTTTTGGTGTTTTTAAGAATTATCATTAATGCGCTTTCAAATGGTAAATCCAAGTGCAAGGCCAGACTGCCAACCCCCATTTCTCATCTTCCTCTCACCTGTTCCACACTGTAGAGCTCTCAGCATTGATCCAGACACACCCTGCTCCTCACCATCAATCATAACACCAGCTCTCCCTTCGCACTACACAAGGTCCACCCGTCCTCCTTTCCTATTTTAGCCACCCAGGTAAAGACATTTATCAGCCATTTTAACACTCTCTCCCATTTTTCCCCTCACTCTCTGCTGTTCTCTAGTCTCCTTGCTTTATTGCTTAGGTACTCTGTAGTGTGTCTTTTTGTGTCTCACACTGTGAAGCAGCTAGCGGACAGAGCCAATCACACCTCTGAGAGTGAAGAAAGGAGAGAGAGATGAGTGAACAGACTTTGACACAAAGAGGTCACTCCATAAATCTTAGGTAGATAGAGCAATCCCTGCTGAGCCAGTTGTGAGTAAGGCCTGAAACGGGAGTCACGGGGTCAATAGAGAAAGTGGAAGAGAAAGGAAAAGCAAAGTGTGGTGTTATCCATGAAGGGAGAAAGAAAGAGAGGGAGAGAGAAACAGAGAGAGAGAGAGAGAGAGAGAGAGAATGTTTCTGTCCTTTCCTTTTTTTCCTCTTTCCTCTTTATTCAGCCACAGTTATTTCACTGCTTCTAGCTATCCCATGTGGTCTAATCAGGAAAGTGAAAAATCTTGCGGTAATTAATCCTGTGAAAGGGCCAGGGCTAATTATAACAGGTGAGCGATGATTCTCTTGCTCACATTCCCTTTCTCTCTATACCTCTCTCTCCTTGCTGTACATCGATCTTTTTACACTCACCTCCTCATCCATGATTGATAGCAGAGTCTGTTCAAGCGCCTGCAAATATCCTCTGTTGTTGAGTGTGTAGTGTGCAGTGTTGTTTTCACACTCCGCTTTTTTTGCTGCTGTTCTAAAGCTGCAGATAAGCCACAATGCATGTTATGTAAGTGAAATATAGTGTTGAATAAAAACTACAGGGTTGACAGCTGGGTGCCACAGACTAAGTTATAATGAGAATTGAGGGCTCTGCAAGCGCCGTTTTGTAAAACTTTCAGTGTTTTGTTATTTATGTGTTAGTTTACTTTTGGGAATGCTCTCGGTAAAGCAGGTGAAGCATGACATGTTCATTTGGTAAGAAAGGATTCGCAGTCGGGGAGGAATATTTCTGTCCTATTGTCAGCAGGCATTCGTTAACACAGCAGCAGTCACAGTCACTGGATTTGCTTGTAGGAGTGTTATCTGTACACCCAAATTAGCTCTGATAGCCAGATGCAGCCAAATGCGACTGCTACTGCCATCTTCTTTCAGATTTCATTTTGTAACAAGGAGCACGGTGTTTTCCAGTATGATTAAGAAGTAAGATATTGACTGTGCCTTAAATAGTGTCAACATACAATATAATATTTTCAGGACTTTGTCACATAAATATGTCATCTGATTTTATTCCGATTAAATTTTTCTGTTTCTAGTATAGTAGTAGTTTTTATTTGTGGGCTTTGCCTTATGCTTATGCATGATAATTTATGCATGATGCCTTTGAGTTATAAAAACTTCATATGTGCTTAGTATTTCTCTGTGTTCCTGCAGTAGGCACTATACTACAAACACTGAGTTTTCACTGCTTTTTACCATGATATACTAACAACACTGAATGTACAGTAAAAAGTATTGTAACTAGGCTTACTCCATTGATTGATTTATTTATTTATTTTATATTCTAGCTGGAATATGTTTTAATATTAAGGGTTAAAAAAAAGGGACTTACCCTTTATTTTACTGAGTAGGTTTACTATTTTCATTGCACATGGTTAGTTCTGATCAAATTATTAGTAGTAGTCACTGAAGGCAAACAAGTCTAAAATGTGAAAGTCTACCAAAGCACTTCATTAACTAGGGTAACCATCAGCTAGGGTTAATAAGTATCCTACCTAGCTACCATTTTTAGCATCACAAATTACCTACCTACAAAATGACAAATCTAACAAATTATCTCATTAACACTTAGAAACATGGCTCAAAAATCCAATCAACCCAAAAGTCTGAAATTACAATTCTTGGAAAATATGTGTTCATAAATTCATTCTACCATGATTTATCCACCAGGCACTAACATTTAGGTCTTTGTCCATTGTTAAAATCACTTTAGAAATAAAATTGAATTGTATTGAATTGTATCAAATAGCAACAATTAACTATATAACTAGCTAACAATACCTATCAACTTTTGTGACAATAATAATAAAGGTGTAACACTTTATTTGGATAATCCGCCTGCAGAAGTTTTACAGAGTATTTTTAACCTTTCAACAGCTACCTATGCTATACAAATGTTCAACGATGTATTTATAAATATGCAGCAAACATGCAGTTAACCATTTTATTCATCATTATAATATCATTTATACATTCTATCCCAAAACCCAAACATGTTGAAATGTTACAAATGCTCTGTCAGTATGTTCATGAATCATCACATCATACATCAGTGAAACAGCTGAATTGTTGAATCTCTAAACTAATAAACTGTTGAAATGTTGCAAATACTAACTATATAATAAATCTAACTATTAAGTATATAATTTAGCATAAGTAACCAAATATATATTGAAAGTCAATCCTCACCTGCCAAAATGATTATTTATCTGTTAAACAGTAGTGTTGCTTGACTTGGTGATGAGACTCTTAAATAGTAATATAATGTAACATATTTGTAAATCTGTATATAAGATACAATCAAATAAAGCAGCAATTTTATATTGTAAATAAAGCTGCACTTTATATTGCAAATAAAGCTGCAATACTTTTAGCAGCAACTATAGAGGAAGGTAAAGTTCATTATAGTAAATGTTGCTACTATAATATAATATATGTACCAATTAGTCATAACAATAAAATGACTCACAGGTGATGTGACAATTATTGATTATCTTGTTAAAATGACTTCTGTCATGGGGTGGGATATATTAGGCAATGAAAAACAGTGAGTACTCAAAGCTGATGTGATGGGAGACAAACAGGCAAGTGTAAGTGTTATGAATGTGGGGTGAATGGACTGAGGTGGAGACAAAAAACAAACAAAACAAAAAAGTAACATTTAATAAACTAAAAACAGACACAAACATAGAGAACAGGACAAAGGCATGGAATAAACAAAACTTAAGTCCGGAGGGGCAACGGGAGGTGACGCACGGAGGCGTGGGCGTGTGGAAACGCGTGGGCACATGGAAGCGCGGAGGGTTTCAGCGATGAGACGAGTGGCAGGAGACGTCCGGAGAAGCGGGTGTTGCGAAGATCCCGCCAGGAGGTAACGCACAGAGGCGTGGGGGCGCATGGAAGCGCGGGAGCGCATGGAAGCACGGAGGGTCTCTGCGATGAGATGAGTGGCAGGAGACGTCCGGAGACGTCCGGAGATGTGGACCTCCTGAAGATCCCGCTGGGAGATGAGGCGCAGAGGCGCGGTGCCAGCTGAACCACGCACAAAGAGTTCAGGCGTGGTGCCTGGAGATCATGCACAAATAGTCCAGTCCAAACTAAACACAACAACCAACCAAACTCAAACCAATATTTCCCGCCAGACCCGGAACAAAAGAACCCATAAATAGCAAAACAAACGGAAGTAGGCGGGACAAAACGAAACAAGAAACGGAAGTGCACGTGATCCTAACAGTAAGGAACTGAGTGACTTTGACAAGGTCCAAATTGTTATGGCTATATAACTGGGTCAGTTCATCTCTAAAATGGAAGGTCTTGTGGGGTTTCCCCAGTATGCATTTATTTATATTTACATTTACATTTGTGGCATTTGGCAAACACCCTTATCCAGAGTGACTTACACTGATCTCATTTATACTGCTGAGCAGGTAAGGGTTAAGGGCCTTGCTCAAGGGCCCAACAGGGGTAGCTTGGTAGTGCTGGGCTTTAAACTCATGACCTTCTGATTAGTGGTCCAATGTCTTAACCACTGAGCTACAACATATGCAGTGGTTAGTACCCACCAAAGCAGTCCAAGAAAGGGCAACAGGTGAACCGGAAACAGGGTCATGGGCAGACATGGGGACTGAAGACTAGCTTGTTTCTTCTGATCCCACAAAAAAGCTTCTGAAGCACACATTGCTGAAAAAGTTAATGCTGGTTAGGCTAGAAAGGCATAACAACACAGTGCATCACAGCTTACTGCATATGGGGCTGCATAGCTGCAGACCAGTCAGAGTGCCAATGCTAACCCCTGTCCATTCCAAACTTGCCTTTAGTCAGCACATGAGCATCAGAACTGGACCATGATGCAATGGAAGAAGGTGGCCTGGTCTGGCGAATCCTATTTTCTTTTACATCATGTGGACGGCTGATGTATGTGTATGTTGACTACCTGCTAGAAAATCTTGGGACTTGGGTCATGTAGATGTTAATTTCACACATAACACCTACCTAAACATTGTTTCAGACCAAATACTCCCCTTCACCTGCAACGTTATTCCCTAATGACCATGGTCTTTTTCAGCAGGTTAGCAAATATTGTTCAGGAATGGATTGATAAATTACAGGTGTTCAAGGTGTTGAATTGTCTTCCTAATTCCCCAGATCTCAATCTGATGAAACATCTGTGAAATATACTAACAAACCAGTCCGATCCCAACCTTGCAACTTACAATACATAAAGGATCTCCTGCCAATATCTTGGAACCAGATACCACAAGACACCTTCAGAGCTCTTGTGGAGTGTGTGTGGGACCTAAACAATCTTAGGCAAGTGGTGTTAATGTTATGGCTGATGGGTGTATATTAAAAGGTCTTGTAATAGAATCATTGACAGCATATGTCATCTGCGACTGTAGATATCTTTAATAAGGCAATCAGGGCAGAGAGACGGGTCGTCACTCTTCTTCTCTGTCTGCCTCAGGTCATGGGGGTTCTCAGTGCTGTTCAGCTGCAGAGACTGGACTTGGGCCATGGCAGCTAACCTCAGGTGCATATCTGACACACTTTGTCCTCTCAATATCTTTCCACTGACATTGGTCTATTTCTCACCTCTGCCTCAGGATGTCTCCAGACTGTGACATTCGAAACGTGCTGTCACTGAATGAGAGGCAATAAAGCTCTGTGTCTGACTATGAGCTACTTGTTATCCCAGAACCTGCTCTCTTCCAGCTCTGAAGCCTCTCATTGCATTGATAGATTTCCTGTACTGCTTCTGGTTATTGAGCATAGCTGGGCAAACTGATGGATGTTTGTGATAATCAAACTGAGTGTATATTTAAAGTGTATAGTAAATGCATATTTTATTATCTGAGTAATCACACTTAAGTGCATTTCTGATACAACACCTGATCTAGAGAGGCATTAGAAGTGCATTTATTGAGTTTGTTAGGGTTGAGGAATTACAGATGGTGATATGGGACATGCATTTCTATAATTAAATTTAGCAAATGCAAAGAAATATGATGAAAAAAAGAAATTGTGATGGCTGGTTTTAAATAATTTGTTGGTGGTCTTGTACAGTTACATAATCAGAAGGCTTTTACATAATCAGAAGTCATAATCAGAATTGCATATTATGGAGATAAATCAAGGTGACCACTTCTACTTGTGTGAAGTTGTTCTCAAACTCAGTTTTAGTTTTTTATGTCATCTTTTAACCACAGTCGAAGCCTGACTGCAATTAGAGTGAAATGTCACTGGGTCCAGTGTGGCCCACATCTCACTCAAGCCCCTCTCCACCCAAAACACTTCTTGTAATGGGAGCATGGAGGCATTCCACCCCATCTGCCCCCCTCTCAAACAAACACAGTTCGCAGAGACCTCAGTTTCATGATCTGATTTCAGCTAGTTGTCAGCTCTGCTTTCACTCGGGTCCTGTGCCAGCTCCACATCCATTACTCACCTAATTGATGTGCAGGCTTGTGTGCTGAGCATTCGCCCTACAGATTAACCACCCAGAGCCTTTTCCACTGCAGCCACTGTGGCCCACAAAGCTGCTCAATTTGGAGTTTCATCTGGCGTTACATTAGATGGTGTTGTCCCGGAGGCCATGGGAAAAACCTTGTGTGCATCTACGGTGGATGGAGCAGAACATAGGTTCTGCATCAGGCTATAAAATCAGGGCACTGAACAGGGCACCTTGAAGAGGCGGCAATAAACGTGCTCTGGTTTTGGTAGTCCTGGGTTTCCAAAATCAGGGCAATGTTGTAATGGTTCTTAAATCAATCTTATTAATACTATGAGCAAACTGAACAGTCTGGAGATTTAAATTATAAAGCCTTGGTGACCAGTAGCTGCAGTGGAGCTGTCACATAATAACAGGGATCTCCATTAGATCAGTTATATAATTAGAACAAGTCCTTTAGTAATACTTAAAGTCTAAATCCAGTAATAAGCTACTCATGGCCAACATCATTATATCATAAACCAAAAAAAAGGATTTTGTTTTAGAGAATAATCACAATTGGCACAATTATTTGTGCCATAAGAAAGCTTGACATTATGCTTATGTGCCATAATATGTCATGCTGCATTTCCTAGTGTTATTATTTAATAACTATTATAGAGAAGAATTCTGTGTGGTGTAGATTTGTATGTCAGGATAATGGTAAAGCATGACTGCTGCAGACAGGAATTATAAAAGCATTTGTCTCTTCAGAGAAAAGCTCTAATCAAATCAGATTGACCTTGTATTTCTTTTCTTGTGGAAGGTAATTTACATGGGGATGACAGAACAGTTGGTGCCAGTGCTGTGCTTGCCAAATGTTAATCCACCTCAGATGGGCTGGCATCCAAGCTACTGTTGTTAATAATAAATGTAGGGCCTGGTTTGCAGAATTAATCCATTTACAGTATATTATGTCTTCATATAAATTGCTACACTGTAAAAATGCATGTTGTTTTCTTGTGGCTATGCACTCTTTTATATCCTTCTACCTCATAGTTAAGTAAGAGCTACTATATTATGAGATTTAAGAGCAGAAGTCACATAAAAGGGGAGCAATACTACAGCATGTGACCGATATATTATATCATTATACATTTAGGTTAGTATGTTTGGTTGTAATAAGATACATCACTTGCTGGAAAAATAACACAACATTTTGGGAAAGAATTGGAAGAATAATCGAAAATCGGTGATTAGAGGTATGAGTGTAGTCTGACAGTAAATAATGCTCCAAAAGGATTAACAAAACAATATATCTATCCTCTGCATCTGAGTCATTCTGTTCTCTGATTATATGCTCAGGTCCCTAATTACTTACATCTGTGTGTGGGATTGGGGCATCAGCATTAGGGAACTAGTCAGTACAAGAGCTAATTTTGTTTCAGGCCATGATCCAAGTGTCAGAAATGGCATGAGCAATAGCTATGTGACAATATGTTATATCTAAATAAATCTTTGAAAAAATCAAAATGCTGGATGCAAGAATGATTCCACCAAGCCAAATATTGTGTATGTGTATATGAAATAGAAAATGTGTAGTTATACTATAGGCTATATTCTCATACACTTCAGTGGTGAAGGAGCTTTGCATTGTGCACGTGTATATTTTATTTGTTACTTCTTGATTTATTATTGATTCAAATGAGAACAATCAAATTCTACAAAACCAAAACAGGAAATGGAGAAATTTGCACTTCTGTTAATTTAGGTAAATTGTTCAGTTATATTGTTACAGCTCAGTTATTGTGTTTAGCTTGTTGGTTTGGACTGATTGGCTTGATTGTGGGTTGCTCAGCATGCTGGCTGTGGAATGCGGACCTGAAAGGGAACAGGCGTATTGTGCCAAGATTCACTTTCTGGACTTTTCAAATGAGAGGAAACCATAAAAACTCTGAAGCAAAAACAAATCAGCTATAACAGCAATAGCTATAAGGAATCTAAGCTTTGTTTTGACATTTAACATAAATTATAATTTATTTGAACCTTTCAGCATGATGTTTCTGTAACTAAACAGGATATTATGAAGGCAATTACTTTTTAAGGCATGTTTTTGCTTATAAACAGTGTTAGGTGGCTGGAAAAAAGGAGCCCTGGCCTACATTATTTGAATGCTGCTGTAGGTGGGTTCTTGTATAAATAAGATAAATTGTCATTTTGGGGAGAATGTGTTAAAGATTATATTTAAAACATTATTTTTCGTCTATTTACATAAACTTAGTGTTTAGTTGTTGGGCTGATACATAACTATTAACATTATTTAGTCTATAGGTAATGTCTAGCGCCCAGCAATGTAGTCATTTTTACCAGTAAGTTGGGTTAAACAGTCTCGCCGTGCTCAGTAACATCGACCCTCACTGGGTAAAACAGCTGACGGTCCGCCTTGAACTTCACTCACTTCATTTGGATTCCCAAATTGGGTTATTTGTAACTCAGTCCTTTTTTTGTAGAGGATGATTAAAATGTAAGCTTTGCATCTACACGAAAGTATCTATTAGTTTAACGGTATTTGAAAATACTGCTTTAAGGATTATTACAATGTGATTATTTGTTTGTTTGAGTGCTAGCCCGGCTTCTGTTGATGAACAGTAATAAGGTCGTGAGATAGTGGATTTCTCTCTGATTTAATGAAGTCGAGAACCGCATGCCAAAGCTCCATTGTTTATATGAATTCATCTGGGTACGGTAGGAAAGATCTTTGTTCATTTTGATGGCTAAATATAAAATCCATGGCAAAATTCGACTTAGGAAACTTTTTTATTTCCCTTATGGATGCGACTGTTGTAACGAGAAGTCAACAGGAACAACAACTGAATAATCCTAGTCATGTAATGCATAACTTTAGTCGTGGTCCTGCACTCTCAAAACGATGTATTTAAAAAAAAAACACAAACTGTTATTTTTCAACAACCCATGTGTCTAGTTAAGGACAACACAATTTGAGTTAGTTTTATCACAATTTCAGACACAATGACACAAACACACACAATGTCACACAACGTGTTAAAAGAGTATAACGTAAAAAAGTGTATTGTTATTAGACACATATTTGAGAGCGGAAATACTACTACTACTACTACTACTACTACTACTACTACTACTAATAATAATAATAATTATTATTATTATTATTATTATTATTATTATTATTATTATAACAGGATATTCTTGGTTAGACCACCCTCACTGCCAAATAAAGATTAAATGAGGGTGAACGTGAAAATCGTGGTGCTTCTCGATTCACAGAGTATCCGATGGAGACCTCCATCACAGCAGATGTGTGGATAGATGATTTAATGGCTCTAGAAAGAAAAAAATGCAAAACCCAAACTTGGTGAACAGATCCGACATAGCCTGTGAAATCGGATCTCTCACGCTTGGAAGCAATGAATAAATGAAACAATAAACCTGTCCAGCCGGCCTTCCACAAGGCTATAACAAAAAGACAAATTTCCCTGAATCATGTGCGTTGTATATTTCCATCTCCCTTCATTTCCAGACCGCACTTAGCTAATCAGACTTTCAAAATGGGTGCAAATTTTAATTGGTATTATTTAGCATAATTAATATTACACTAAAATTAATTAACCGAACATTCAATCAGTCGCTCTTCTCTGAGGGATATTTAAAACGAAGAACTTTTAGCTTGTAGAAATGATGTTGGTACTTGATGAGATTTCTCAGTGAAAGAGGCATAGCCTATTTGGAAACGGACTATACAGCGTCTTCTGTAGATTGGATATATCGAGTCAGCGGTTGTATTTGACATTGCAGGCATTTTCTCCACGAAGCAATTTCAAGATAGTGTCTTCCGGTTTCTCTTCACGTAAAATTTAATTGCGTCACACGTGACGCACACTACGTTCCCCGTATCCTTGGCAACACCAGCACGCGCTATCATTTCACTCGGAGTTATAGTGCGTTTCTAAAAACAGCGTCTCTGCAGTTTCAGCTTATTCTCAGTCTGTTTGTTTACATCGTTTGATTTATTTAAAGGTGACGTGAACCTATTTGAATGTGTCTACTTTTTAGTTTTAATGAAAATAAAAAATACACACATAAACATACAAACATACAAATAAAAAAGCATACAAATAAAAAAAAACGATTTTAGTGAAATTTTGCTTTAAATTATAAAGCGATGTGAATAAACGAACGAGTATTTTTCATGAAAAAAAAATCACATTAATATTGCCAGCGTCAGCGACTCTGTCATCTATCTCTGCAGAGCTGCTGCTCATCCTCCACGGCTTTGTGCGTGTTAAAGCGAGGCCTGACACTCTCCTCAATCTCCTAAAGGTCAGTCAAAAACATATTTTATCGACCTAAATAACGTCATTGCGTCTGACTGAGAACATATAATACGTTTAAAATTGTCCAAAAACCAAATGATTATACTATCATTGGAAATGGCCTGTTATCGTTTTATCCAAATGCACAGCCAACTAGACCCGAATAAAACGCAAACAGGAAAGAGCTGGTTTGTATTTCCACGTAAATAAAGAAGTGTAGTGTTATCCTTCTCACATGCTGCGCAAATCCCCCGCAAAAGAGGAAAAAATCCCCCCAATGCCAAAAATATGGGAGCAAGAGCAGCGGGTGATTTTTAGAGATGAAATATCTTACTGCTGATGTGTGCTGGCCCTTTGCGCTTGAGTTATGGCACGGAAGATTTGGAGCAGCTGAGAGGGACGATCTCTCTCTCTCTCTCTCTTCCTTTCTCTCTCTCTCTTTCTCTCTCCTCCTCTCTCCCTCTCTCTTATCAACTGTTATATACTACCTTCTTGCTTCATACCTATTTCAGATGGATAATAATAATAATAATAATAATAATAATAATAATAATAATAATAATAATAATAATAATAATAATGTGCTAACTGTAGTAGTAGAAGTAGTCGCAATATTATACCAAAAATAATAATACTCATTTAATAATAAAAATAAAAATAATATGCACTTACTTTATCACATTTGAAGTGAATACTTTCTGTCGAAATTGAATGTTTAACTGCTTTTGTAAATCACAGACCACAACGAAATTTAGTCATCGATTTTTAAATATGCTCAACCAAAATGAAAATTCCTATCGACAAATCATTAATATGGAAGAAATAGTGGGAGTATTAAGTATTCTAATCGGGTTTGAGCTCCTCCTCCCGGCCATGCCCTCTAATTAACGGGGCTCCTTCTTCACTAAAGCTCGCACTGGACTGCAACATAGTCAAAGAGCAAGGGACTGGGAGGGAGAGGGAGAGAGAGAGAGAGAGAAGTGCCACTGGATATAATTGATTGTCTCGCTATCAACAATAACTTGTTAGTATAGTCAATTCCAGCTGCTTTTGAGGCTGGCTGTTTGTGCTGAAGCTTCAGAGGCTTTCGGATTGTTAAGATCGTCGAGTTTGAATCCACTGCACAGGAGCTGTGGCCAGGAGAACTGGCACTTTAAAGGGACTCGAAGTTCTCCAACCCTGCGGCAAAACCAACTACATCATGTTGGCGGGCATGTAATTGCATACATTTTTGGACCGCGTCTTCAATTTCGTTTTATTTCTTTTCTCGGACCAGCAAAATAATACCAGTATAACTTTCAATAAGATTGTAAATTTCACATATTTTAATAATTTAAATATTTACGACATAAACTGAAACGAAAAAAATGACCTCCAAAGAAGATGCAAAAGGCGCATCGGTTGAGGAGAGAAGGCGCAGTCCGCTGGACCATCTGCCTCCTCCCGCAAACTCCAACAAGCCTCTCACACCCTTCAGCATTGAGGACATATTGAACAAACCCTCCGTGAAACGAAATTATTCGCTCTGCAGCACGGCGCATCTCCTCTCGGCCGGTGAGAAGCTCCCGTCGGCGGCTCACCCGTTAGGCAGCCGGGCTCTGCTCACACACACCTCTCCTCTGTGCGCACTCGAGGAGCTGGCCAGCAAAACCTTCAAAGGGCTCGAAGTCAGTGTTCTGCAGGCCGCTGAAGGTAAATACATAAAACTTCTTATTAGCATAAAAAAATAATGAATGAAATGAAATTGTTTGTGTATGTGCAGTTCTTCAAAGAAAATGAAAAATTCACTAAAATATTGGATTATTGTAGGTTAATACACATTTTCGTATTAATGGTGCCATTTTTTTTTTGTTTTTTTTTTCGTTGTTTAGAATTGCATTTGAAAATGTAAATATACTATGGGTTTATATAATGTAACGTGTTGTGATGTATGTGTTACATTTAAACGCGTAATGTAGAGCGTGTAACAGTAATTACATTTCCATTTTGTAATTTTGACCAAATAAACACAAGATATAGTGTATTTAATGCTATTAATACCAAATGCCTTTACATAATTAAAATGCAGAAATAGTGGTACAGGGAAGCAGCTTAAATTTAACCAAATTATTTATTATTATTATTATTATTATTATTATTATTATTATTATTATTATTATTATTGATGCTGTTGTTGTTAATATTATTATATACAGATCTATTCTTGTTATTATTATTATCTTATTATTGTTGTTGTTAAGGTTATTGCTGTTGCTGATGCTATGTCTGGTGATGGTGTAGTTTTTTGGGTTTTTTTTACAATAATATCACATTTTTTGCATTCTGGGTGTGTTGCCTGGTTTGTTTTATTCAGGAAGAGACGGCATGACATTGTTTGGCCAGAGGAATACTCCCAAGAAGCGGAGAAAGTCGAGGACAGCCTTTACCAATCATCAGATATATGAGTTGGAGAAGCGGTTTCTCTATCAGAAATATTTATCTCCGGCGGACCGGGATCAGATCGCGCAGCAGCTGGGCTTAACCAACGCGCAGGTCATCACCTGGTTCCAGAACCGACGAGCCAAGCTCAAACGCGACCTGGAGGAGATGAAAGCGGATGTAGAGTCGGCCAAAGCCTTGGGCTCAGTGCCCTTCGAAAAGATGGCCAAATTAGCGGACCTGGAAAAGTGTGCAAACGGCACGGGTGGGCCTCCGGTAAACGAATCCGCGGGGCTGTGCGGGAGGGAGCGGGACAGCGCGAGCCAGCGGCCTGGGTCTCCAGCTTCACCGCTCACAGACCACACGACCAGCAGAGACAGCTCTGAGGACGAAGAGGAGGAAATCGATGTTGATGACTGATGCTCAGAATCCACCGTTTACGAACCCCTTTTCCTTAAAACGCTAGAGCTTAAAGTGCCATTAATGCACCAAATGTATTTAAAAGACTCATGACAAATGAAGACTCAAAAGCATGGACAGTTTTCCCAGATTTATTTATGCAATGACAGTTACTATCTAAACATCGCAATCATGTAGCTTATTTATTTCAAACAAACTGTTAGTTGAAGGAAAGCAATAAGTACCTTGACATAATCTCTCTCTCTCTCTCTCTCTCTCTCTCTCTCTCTCACACACACACACACACACACACACACACACACACACAAACGTAATCGCCCGATTAGGCCACATAGAAAACTTACCGTGTTTTGAGAAATGTATAATGCATGTTATATTTTATGTTACAATTTTTATTTTTGTTAAAATGACTGCAGATCTGATATGAATATCTCCGAAACGTTCAAAGGCTACAACATTCACACGTGTAGAACGTGTGTCCACGTGTCGCGTGTATAGGACTTCAACATCTTCAACCTTTGATATATCAAATTTTGTTACAAAACATTTCATACTAACGTTACTGCGTGTGGGGAAAAACAGGACAATTCTGGTTCAATTTAGACGGTCACATTTTGAATATATTTCTTATGGTTTGTATGCCTGTAAGTGCCTTTTAAACCAAGACACCATTTAAACCCAGTGTAAAAAGTGTAATGTATTTAAAGGAAATAAATGCTTTTTTCTCAGAAATTCTCGCATTAGTGATTAGTCTCATTTTGCTGTTTTAAATAGTATTTTCTAAATAAATTATAGCACGGTGGATATATATTTAATTATATGATTGAGCTAATCAATAGATTTTATTTTATTAACATCAGCTGCGTGTGCTGCAAAAGCAGACATCTCCGTTTTTTTTTTTCTTTTTCATACAAAAGTGGACTATTACAAACATAAACTAACCTCTGCCCTTTCTGTCTCGCCTCTTTTTTCTCCTTTCATTTTCAAACAGGCGTAACCTTTGTCCATTTGACTCCTGTTTTCAATGAGCTACCTTCAATAGATTTATGTGAGAAACAGAAATCTGGATGGGTGAATGTGTGCATAAATGGCGCCTGAAAACGCCGGGTTTTGGGCCAGTTTCTCGGCGGTCGGGATGCAGTGTTTGCCGAAAAGCGACGGCGCTGTCATTTTCGGCGCGGAGCGTGAAACTCGGGGACAAATGAGCAGCCTTCCCTCATGTGACAGCCTACAATGGAGCATCTCCAGCCTCCCGCGGCTCTCAATGCCGAGACAAGCGTGTCCCGTCGCCCAGAAAAGGACACAAGCGTTTGGAGGCCATATGGTTTTTGAATTTTCTTCACAATTTCAGACAATTTGATGGATTGAGTTAGCCCTCCCTTCAAAGTGTTTCGCTCAATTTTCACAAAGGCATTAATGCATACATAGTCCCGTGCGAGGGCATCTGGGCCCATTAATGTGCTCCCTTTTCTTTTTTCTTTTCGTACTCGGCTGTTTTAAACCAGTCTATGAATCACAATGAAAATGACTTGGGTTGTTAAGAGGTGGCCTTCTGCCTTTATGTGTTTGTATGTGGGGCTTTTTGGGAAACAGTTTAAAACGGTTCACATTGTGGCTGGATTGGCCTATGTTCAATACTAAGCAGAAATTTGTTCAAATATATGACGTTCCCTATGCCTTAATTTCGTGCTGTATAATTTAAAGCACTTAACCCATCATAAATAGATATTTATTAACGCATTCATTTTGTGGTCCCTAGATATAATCTAAATTATTTAAAATATGATTGAAGATATTTAACGCGATATTAAATACAACCACTACAAAATAAAGAAAATAAATACATAAATAATAGTAGCCTGCTACTAAAACTAGGCTGCTACTGCTAGCACAACAACAACAACAATAATAATAATAATAATAATAATAATAATAATAATAATAATAATAATAATACTTGAAATATATTATAATATAATAATATTTAATATAATATATAATAATAAAAATATATAATAACAACAAAACAACAATAATAACAATAACAAAAATATTAATAATAATATTATTATTATTAATAATAATCATTTATGATACAATATAATACTATTTAAAAATAATATTCAATATAATATATAAAAACAACAATAATAACAATAACAACAATAACAAAAATATTAATAATATTATTATTATTATTAATAATATTTAATATAATATATAATAAAAAATATATAATAACAACAAAACAACAATAATAACAATAACAATTATAATAATAATAATGATAATAATAACAATTATAATTATTATTATTATTATCATATTTAGTCTTGTTGAATATAATAATAATAATAATAATAATAATAATAATATTCAATAAGACTAAGTAAGATATTCTCAGTGTCACCACTTTAATTGTTACATCGCGTATTATTATCCGTTTAGAGAATAAAAAAAGACTCGACTCATAAAATCAACGTGGGCGGACACCAACGTCACTTCCTGTGTATAAGCACTGACAGTATGTTTTGTAGCCTATTAAAACAAGTTGCCTTAAAAATAAGGTGACCTTATGCGTATTACAAGCAGATTGTATTGTACTGATGGTGATGGTTTTATAAATCTTAGATTTTTTTTTTGCTTGATTTTGTTACTACATTATCAGTAGAGGGAGAGATCGAGTGTTACTGTTGTCCGATGTCTTTCCTAAAATCGGGTTTAGTCCATGCCTTTACACCTCCCTCACACTGATTTTTTTTTATCGCTTTACCTACAGAATAATAGTAGAGAATAGCCAATACAAAGTTTGCTGATATGTCAGGCCTAGGCGAGTTACTGAAGCACAGTTCCTTATTTTATGAGGTGTTGTTAAACGTGGCAAAGATAAGTAATACTACAATCCAAAAGAGCAGAACGTGGTAATTAATCCCCAAGTCTTAAGTGTATTTCAGCTCAAGAAAGAGAAAAAAATCACTAATTCAATCGTCCGGAAAATTGAAGTTTGATGCATGAGTCCCTGCTGAAACAATGGGGTTTGCACACACAGCTTCCCCCTCCATGGCTGCCTAATTGTACAGACTGGAAGTTGGGCACTTCTTAACAATATTCTTTAAAATTATGAATAAAATTCCTTACTTTTATCAATTAAAAATGGCATGCCAAATAGTTATACATGATAAACAGACAGACAGACAGACAGACAGACAGACAGACAGATAGATAGATAGATAGATAGATAGATAGATAGATAGATAGA
>JANCOA010000045.1:12982720-12993248 GCA_024363135.1 Leptodoras oyakawai
GCCGGCTGGGCACCGGCTCCCCCGTGACCCCGTAACTGGGAATAAGCGGTACAGATAATGACTGACTGACTGACTGTCATTTTCTGACATATTTATATAATAGCCATATGTGAAAATACCATTTTTTAATACCATTCCACCAGTTATTCACGTTCAGCTAAAAATACACTGCAAATATAAACCTAGTTTTTTCATGCGTATTGAATTATACCAGGTCATCATCTATTACTGTTTGTTTTTTGTTACATTTCATTGACTGCTAAATTGTCTACATAAAGTCTTTCTTTTATGTATTTTCTTTTTGTATTTAAGTTAACTGCTCTCTGACTCTTCATTCTGTAGTAGGATAAAATAACTTTCCATGGTAACTTTTGCTCCAGTTCTGTGCTTGTTCTGGGTCTGAGCTGCACTGGATCCCTCACTCTCTCTGAGAGATCCAGATCCAGAGACCAGCTTGAAGAGGGTAATCCATCTCCATCACTTAAATGATTATCCCCATTAATCTAGTGTAAACTAATAAAGTCAACAGTGCCAGTGCTTGCCTGAACTTCATTAAGTCTTTAGTACATTTAATATGGCTTAATGTCCTCAGCTCGGTGGCTGCCGCCGTCTCACCTGGCTCGCTGCTCCCAAGAGAACGAGCAGAGCGATTGAGGCCGTTTATGTCTTGTTTTATTGCCTTTTTCCCCCAGACTTCTTTTGCGAGAAAGACAGTATCTATTGGTATGACATGCGCAGAGAGGTGGAGGAGAATGAACAGTAGAGAACGACAGCAGTGCTGGAGATTTAATTTGCCCAGCCAGGCCTCAGATGGGCCCCCACAGTCAAGGGTTTAATTTGGCTTATCGCATTATAAAGACGACCCGGGCTGGGTAATCAATCATCAGCCTGTCAGAGGGACAGGCAGTTGTCGTAAGCAGGCACGACTTCCCAACGTGAGGCCATTTTAATTGCCAGCAAATTGACTGCTTTATTGTTTTTGTGAATGTCTTACTAAAGTTTGCTAAAATAAAGCCAATAGAAGATGTCGAGTGCCAGCTCATCCTTCTCACCCCCGCTCCCTCTCTGTTCTCAGTGGGGGAAGGCTTATCGGTGGCTGTTAAGGTGCCATCGTGGGTCGTGTTGACACTTGACTGCTGAGTGTGTTTCCCCCTGTAAGCAAGTGGAGGAGTGTCTGCGCAGTGTTAGGAAGTGACACTGTTTACCAGGCTGAGTGATGCCGTGCTGACTCCAGCTAAACAGAACGTAACTTTCCCTCTCACCCACTGTAAAATCCTCTGTTGACAACATAAGTCCTCCAAAAAATAAAAAGAACAAGATGAATGTATGTTTCTAAGTTGGATATTTATATGCCTTAGTGAATCATGACAACATATTCTTCATGTGAAATTATTAAGTGTGCTGGGAGCAAAAGATAATTTTTTTATTTTAGGTGTTTCTCATTTCCATCTGAGACTTTTCTCAGACAGCTTCTCGGATTTTGTGCTGGACCAGAAAGAAATGATTTTCCAGAATCCCACGAGACTCATGGCAGCTCATGACTCCAGCTTCCTGTCTTGGCTTAACTTTTGCTGTCAATGCGTCTCACTGGTTGCTTGATGTATATTTATGGCCCTGGTGCAGTGAGGCTAAGCCCCTGCTTCTGTTTGGCCAGTTTCCGATTGGTGGTTTTCTCCTCACGACTTTTTAATCCAGAGAATCTTATTCTGCCCTCCTGTCTGCAAAAGAACAATGAAATGAACCACTTTAGGCTAAACTAATAAAAAAAGAGACTCCACTATTTTATGATTTCTTTAATAAATGTATAGTTGAATTTGTAATGGTTTCACGATGCAGTAAAGATCATTGTTCATGATCCATGGTTTGAGCTTTTGTTAAAGATTTAATGTGTATGATTCTTCTCCATGGCTGTCAGATCTACCACCCAAAAATGAGTGTTTTCTGTTCCTTGTACCATTAATCCAATCTGAGATAACCTTTGACCTATCCGTGAGCTGAAACTCTAGCTATGCTGTAATGCTTGAAGTGAGGTTTCAAAGCAGAGAATTCACAAAAATGCTGCAGAATTACACAAAATTATTTCAAAAGATCTGATATACTTACTCCAGTGAACTTCAGTTACTTGAATGAACAGCACAGAAATCATAGATATTTTTGTTTTTGTTATTAATCCATATTTAAAAACCTGGATCAGAGTTGGTTGGTGTGTAATGGATGAACTGAACCTTTATTCCTCGTTGCTGGTATGGAGTATGGCTTGTCAGAGTAGACACTAAGCCCTGGCCCACAGCCTCTGTCCATCAGAGCAGATCATTAAGTGTGAGGTGAGGCCCCTGAGGCCAGTGCAGGCACCAGCCAGTCTGTGCTGATGTTTCTGTGTTGTACGTTTGGGCTAGAGGATCTGTTTGTTTTGGTGTAGTAGACTGCATAATTGGGATGAGGGCAGGGGGGACAAGGCCAAACGAGAAAAAAAAAACACACACAAACACACACACGCACAGACACACAAAAGGCCTACCTGTTGAAGGCACCATGTGATGACAGATTGTAGGGTCTCCTGTTGCTCAGCACACAGTCAGAGCCTACCAACAGCAAGTGATTTGATTCAGCTGTAATCTTTGAAGTTACTATTTCGTAGTAAGGAGTTTAATGAGAAATAATTGGCTCTGTTTGTGGCAATGCCATTACAAATATACTGTCAGTGGGAAAACTGTTTAAACATTTAGAAGTCATTGTACTGTGTTAGAAATATTTTTAAATAACTAAAAGAAAAATTAGGTTGCAAGATGAGCCGTGCAGGTCTGATTAATATCAGCCTTTTTTGTTTTTACTGAAGCTATTTGTATAGCTTTATCATACATACTCCATTTAAAGAGGCTAATACACAGAATTATAGATACTCTGCACATTTTTCTCGAGAAAAACATACAACAGTTTTTTTATATCAGTTTCCACATTTAAATTCAAAGTTCTTCACTGGTACACTGAATCTAAGCTATATAAATAGAATACAGGATCCTATAGTTTCTGACTGTTAAACAATGACACCGACATCCTGTGTATTGTCTTCTGTTCAGGCATGGCAGTTAGATGCAGCAGCAAGAAGGAGAAAGTCGATGCAGAGTGACAGCGAAGGTGACGTGAAGGCAAAAGTCAGTGACACACAGGGGAATGGAAAGGGTGCTTGTATGAACTGACCAGTAGCTGGTGGGATGAATGGGCTGAAACCATCTATCTTTAAGAAGTAAACAGGTCCCAGCTGGGATACTGCGCTCAGGATGGGAAAGGGAAGTGGAGCTGGTCATCGAGCCTCCCCCAGATAAACCAGGCGACAGGATGCGCCTGCACTTGAGAGCACGGACACACCATCAGCAGCGGGGAGGACCAGCTTCCGCTGTGATGGGTGTCAAGTCCCCTATAAGGCCTAGAGTAAGTCCACATGGTGCAGGGAGGAAAAGATGAGACTTCCCATGTGTTCATGCAAGATGGGAGTTGGACTTCAGGCAATAAATCTGTTCTTTAATTCATCTAGTAAGTCATCTGTCTGTCAAATGTACTACAAACATGACACACAACCTCTGGAAGTGCACATCCTTCAAAAAAGGACTGTTAAGGGAGTTCATTTTATCTATATGGAAATGGTGCTATGAAGAAATGTAAAAAGAAAGATAAACTATTATTAACAGTTTAGTAATTAAAAGATTTTCCTTACCACATCATTCCTGCTACACTCCATGGCAAAATATTGCAGCGAACCATTTCTGTTGATTCCCCAAGCACACACGTCTTTAAAGTTGCTCACACCAGACATAAACTGCATCTGTTGGAAATCAAGTACTTTAACTGGAATAATTCAGGGTGATATTCTGAAACAAACTGCTGAACATGCTGGAAACATTTTGGTGATGGACCTAAAGGTTTAAAATTGTAAGCTTGATTTGTACGTTTTTATGATAATCTTGCTCTCTTGTTTGTGTCACATTGCAGTCATTATGTTGTAACATTCTGTGCAACAGTATTACCTTTATGGGTTTGCCACATATAAGAAACTTTGTTTTCTCTGTGCGCATTAATATATGAGTTACATTTACAAACCCATATAGCCCAGACCAAAAATCTCCTTTTCATGTATCAGAGATATTCATTACCAAGTCTGACATATTGTGTCATATTGATGAAACAAAAATAGACCATTTATTATATATTCATAGGGATAGTCGTACAGTGTCTACATGGACACACAGCACAAGACCTTTGGCTACAGACTGTTCTATGCTCAATAATTTTTTATTTAGATGACAAGCAAACAATCTTATCTCATTTAACTTACATTTAATCAACATTACCATTTCAACTATGTATCTATTATATCCAACCTCCCAGTATCTATCAGTGTATGAAGCAATAAATTCTAACTTGATAATGATAGTTATACCAGCTACATTTTGAATTAAATGTTATGTGAAAGACTCATTAGAAAGAAAGACACAACACATTAATGGAGAATGTGTCACTCAGCACTCCAACTAATCTAACACTTAACTTTGAGCAATCATCTTATTCTAGTTTTTTATTCTGATACAGATTAATCTTTGTTCAGTACTAGTCAAATTAGATATTTTGTTCATTTGTGATAAATCAGGTCTATAAACATATTTAAAATCATTGAATTGTACTCATATGTACAGCTAGGACCAAATGTACAAATAAAATTGTAATAGGACTTCATTACTTCAATTATTACTATGTTTTAGTCCTTTCTCCAAAAGATTTGAAGTGTGTAAGTGTCCTGGTTTTACACAGTTAATTCGCTACTGTGAACATGGTATTCCTGGTTGATTTAGAGTCGATGCAAAGGAATGGCTTATTCTGAACTAATTTCAAGCATAACTACATTTTCTATTAAATAACCAATTAGATGTATTTTACTGTTTATCAACTCCATCACTAATCAGCTGTTAGAGTATTCTAAAGAGGCATATCTAAGTATATCATAGACATTCTAATTTTCAAACAGATACACTTTAAGGACAGTGTATTAATTATTTAATGCCTTTTGGAATACACAATGTAACACATAAAACCCAATAATGACCAAATGTACAAAATGCAATTCATGACTGGGTTTGCTGTTTATATGCTAAATTTAGTATATTGGGGGGTTATGTATTAGATATAATATTCTCATATAAATAAAGTAATTTTTGCAAAACACTTAGCTACCTAATCTGTACCCTTGAAACATGAATTCATTCATTTTCAGTAACAGTGTTTAGGGTAGGGTGGATTGGGACTCTATCCTAGGAGTACTTGCCATGAGGCAGGAGAATGTGACACTTGCAGTGTGAAGATGGGTAGTGGTAGAGCTATTCACTACTACAGGCTAACAAGTTCTTAAGTATTATTGCATTTATGATCTTATGTCCTCACAAACTTAAAAAAAAAAAAATTACTCCTTTCTTTTTTCATGTTAATTAACTTATACCCCCCTCCCCCCTCTCTCTCTTTAACACACACACTTTTAGAGACAGTAAGATCCAGATCTACCATTTACATGCAGTTTTTGTCAGCCTGGTTGTGTAAAGCGCACATTAGAAACTAGTCTTCTTTGAAAGCACTAAAAAGCAGTAGAAGACGAAGAGTAGTATTCATAACTTTATGAATACTACTCCAAATCTCTCATGGAGAACCCAGTGTTTTGTTAGTCTACCAAACTGAAGGACATTTAAAGGTTTAAGACATAATCTAAATTAGGAATTTCACGTAATTACGTAAAAAGGACGCAAATAACCTATAAAAAGTCAATCAAACCCTCGCAAACCACTAAGTTTAAAACATCTATATTTTTCAACTCGCAGGTCATTCCCTTTCCACAAAGTCTAGACATGTATGAGGCTACATTTACGCTGAAAATTGTTTTCTTTCCTCGACCAAACCAAGACCTTTCCGCGCCGGAGCTCAGGGAGGAAGTGGACCCTCGTTTACCTCATTAACCGCGACATCACCGTTTTCGTCAGCGGAGCGTGCGCGCGCACTGGAGGACCGACGCGGCTGGAAGCGGCGGCGCGCTCTGACGCCTGAAAGCTATAAACCCTTTAAATAAAGGCGGAGAGTCCGCACAGAAATACAGAACTCTCGCTGAGCAGATATACAGTAATATTCAAACAAAACCTTAGGGACATCGAAAGAAAATCCCATTCTTTGTTTTGTAAATCAGCGCATATTCTGTTAGGCTTCATTTCAGGATTACGACAGCAGCTATTCAGCTCATTATTAACTGTGATTGATTAGATGCCCCTGCCCCTTCTTAAGTGGTTTTTAGTGCGCGTAATGACGAGATTATCATCATCAAACCTATAAAAGACTAATCAGTATTCCATTATTTGCACATTATTTGTTATTATTTCACACGTTTGCATCCATCTATTTAGTGCTAATAACAATACATTACATTCGAGCTGCCGAAATACTTTTCATCAGAAATAGTCCCAGGACACACTGGTGTTGTCTGAAAGCTCATTTACAGAATGCAGAAACACTCGCAGTGAAATAACCCATTTGATGGATGTTTCACGACGGTTAATTGCATAGACTTAATCGAGAGACTCATCTAATATTAATACTCTAATGAACCTTGTGTTAAATAATAATCTTCTCTAAAGCCTTATCCAAATACATCAGCAAGCCAGAGGTTTTTCTTCACAGTTCAAAATGTAGCCTATTAAAATGTATCTTGTGTCTGCATCGTGTATGCAGTGTTATTCTTCCCACTTAAATATTCCCATCCATGACCTCTGTTTCTAAAAGGTTTATTCATAATGCTTATAATAATCTATTAATACTACAAATTAACAGGCTCAATATTTCTTTGAATTTGACGCGTCCATATATCCTCTACTGGGGAAAACATCGTCTTTTAATATTAAGCCATTGCTTAAATTGGCGATTAAGGGTACACGACTTTGCTTTACATTGGCATGAACATTCAGCACTGCACTGTATAGAAACAAATCATAACAGGACTCGTAGCTTCTTGATTCACCCCCAAGTTGTTGTAACGTTTGTTTAACTCGAGTTAAAATATCTAGATTAACATAAAAAAACAGCGTTCATTTAAATGTATGGCTTTATAGATTTGGGAGAGAATAAAAAAGATAAGTTGTGATTACATAAAATATGAATATTATATGACCCTACATTTTAATAGCCTAGGGGACGTTATTGAGATACTAAACTACTGTTACTGTATAAGTTCATTGCACACACCCGAATGACTTGACATAGGCTTATAGGCTTACTAACTGAATCAGGCTTTCATCCCCAGTGAGAGGTTGAACAGCAAAGTTGCAATAAATTGACACGTGCAAAGCTTGTGCCCGATCTTAAAGGCTACCGAAGAACTAGATGTAAATTCTTATAAAAGTCGAAGATATAGGCTTCATTTGGGACGTCTAGTATTTTAATTATGAACAATCTTCTTTAAGTTTTAGTGTCTAATTCTTTCCCATTCAAGAAAACGAAAAAATAGTATAGTCGAACTTAAAAGACTCAATCCAAATACTTTAAAATTCAGCAAAAGCACAGTGATGCTACATTTGAGGAACAAACTGCAAATTACTACTGCTGTTATTACTTTTAATATTAGCTTATTTGGCATCATGTCATAATTGCGTGTTAATGTTTTATTAATTCATTATCAGTGAAGCCAGAGAATGTGGCAATGTTTTATTTAAAAAGGGATTCAAATGTACTTTGTAGTACAGCCTCAATCAGAGAAGGGATTGGTGACCTTTGTTATGTCTTTTATACAAAGGAATCGTCGTTATTTCTTTAACCAATTGGGTGCTGAAGCCTGAAAGCTCTGGTTTAATCTTACCCGGCCTATTTGGCATTTTGATTGATGCTCCCGTGGCTCCCTCCATCCGGAAGGCTTGCTCTAAGCCAAAAAGGAGGTAGGGAGAAAACGACAAACGACTGAAGTTCAGTGTTTCTCACACATGCTCAGGCAGTCGTGGTTCTGAGATAGCGAGGATCCGAGCAGTAAGCCGCGCTCCTGCAGCTGCGTGATCAGGCGCGGCGCGGAGGAGCTCTGGGAGCGCGCGCCTCTTTGGGACCATGGATCATAACATAGGAGCACATCTCCACCATACACACGTAGACTCCATCAGCTTCGGCATTGATCAGATACTCAACAATGCAGAGCAAGGGAGCTGTATGATCTCTAACCCCAGGATGCAGGACTTGGACTACGGGCTGGGGAGCATTGTGAGCAATGCCTACAACACCATGACGGGTAACTACAGCTGCAATAACCCCGGCGGGTACAACAGCAATGCGTGTAGCGCTGCACCGCTCGGTGGCTCGTATAACATGAACGTTGGCATGAACGGGAACGGAAACGGCCTGAACGCGTCTGGGGTGATCCGTGTACCCGCACACCGGCCACTGAACAGCGTGCACTCCTCCATTCCCACAAGCGGCGCCACGATGCACAGCATGGCAGGCATGAGCACTGTGAACAACCTCACTGGATTAACGTTTCCGTGGATGGAGAGTAACAGGAGATATACCAAAGACAGGTTTACAGGTATTAACATAACATCTGGCTCCTGTTCTAACACACTACATACTATATAAGTATTAACTTATATAATATAATATAATATAATATAATATAATATAATATAATATAATATAATATAATATAACACGACTATACTAATGTAGTTATTGTGCAGCGCATAATTAATCTATTGTCTTAACGTATAAAAGGCCATATCGTCGAAGATCGAAATGTTGTTCAATATACAGTCTAACATGTGTTTTTATTTTCTATTTTTAAACCGTTGAGCAATACAGAAACGATAAACCTGTTGTGGAGATTTCAATATAATATAATTAATAATAAAAAAAATAAATATAATATAATTTCAATATAACACAATTCGTTACAATAATTATATTTTACATGCCTTTTTATTTGTTTTTTAATGTTTTATTGTTTGTTGTTGTTTTTATAGGACTATGTTATTATAACCTTTTAAATAAAACAAACAAAAAAGCTAAGGTGCAGAGGCAGATAACGGACACAGTGTGCTTGGCCTGTAAACTGCAAAACCCGATAACGGTGTTTAAAGTTAGTTGGTAATTTTCCAGTAGAATTTAGATAAACCTGATTAGGCCTACTGAACCACATTTATTTGATATGGATTTATTTGATAAGGAATAAAAATAAGTCCTCACCAGTAAATAACACACGTTAAATGTCTTAAATGTCTTTTAATGGTTGTATTGAGGTAACGTGTCTTAAACAGGCGATACATTCGCTATTGTGATTAATTATGAAGAAGAATGTTTAAGAGGATATGAGATTTTTTATGAAGCCTACAGGAAATTAGGCCTGTGTGAATGAACGTTGTAGATTAATCAGAAGCTTATCAGCCTTGAAATGATATGCAGGTAGGCCTATTTCCTTTTACAGGCTTAATTTAGTATTTTTTAAGAACGCTATAAGAAATATATATATATTTAAAATGATCTACATGCAAATACCGCTTTGTGCTTTGACTAGGCTAATATAGCTCTCATGCTATTTGTTGCATTTGATCTGTTACTGCTGTTTATCATGCGCTATAGTCTGGAGAAACTCCGCTCCATGCTATCAGTAAAGTGCTTTTCTCTTCGCTGCTTGGCTGTGTCGTGTTGCTGATTTCTCCTTGCCTGCTTTCGCCTTGTTTTTCCCGATCCAGTGGCCCTCTCACCCTTCACTGTAACACGCCGTATAGGTCACCCGTACCAGAACCGCACACCCCCGAAGAAGAAGAAGCCGAGGACGTCGTTCACGCGCCTGCAGATCTGCGAGCTGGAGAAGCGCTTTCACCGCCAGAAGTACCTGGCTTCAGCGGAGAGAGCGGCTCTGGCCAAAGCACTTAAAATGACTGATGCACAAGTCAAAACATGGTTCCAGAACAGAAGAACAAAATGGAGGTGCGCTTTAATCTCCGTCTTTAAAGTTACCATGCACTCATAAAGAGACTGCAAGTACTGGCGTGTCTTGACCCTGTTCGGTTCGGTTCTTTTGCAACAACACAATAGCTAGTTTCTACTCGCATTCATGCAGAAAACTCTACAAATATATGTAATGCAACTGTGCCAAAATTGGAGTGCAGTAATTTCACATTTTATTTTACAAATGTTCCAAAATGAGGAATATTTGAAAAATGTATTGGGTAGAAAACGCACAGGCCTAATCCAGTTACGCACAAACAGCGACCTTGTATTTGGTAATCAGTTTAAATAATAATGTTTCAAAGTGGGTAATATTGTTTTATACTTTATTAAATGACGAATATAGGCAAATTATGTTTACATAAAATGGATGTTTTCCCAGAAGAGTATCAGGCACTTAAAATTAAGGTATACACTTTAAACAGAAAATTAATGCATGTTTCTTAATATGAAAGTTGTTCATATCTATCTATCTATCTATCTATCTATCTATCTATCTATCTATCTATCTATCTATCTA
>JANCOA010000045.1:13121963-13133783 GCA_024363135.1 Leptodoras oyakawai
ATGCAAACTCCACACAGAAATTTCCCAGGTCGCCCCACCCGGGGATCGAACCCGGATCCTTCTTGCTGTGAGGCGACAGCGCTATCCACTGCGCCACCGTGCCGCCCGCACTCATATTCATGTTGGTAAAATTTTGATTTTACTTGATCAGCTTTGGATTCATCAGTTGAATGATTCAAAGTATGCCAGGGTTTATTAAGTGAATAAGTGTGTATTATAGTTTTCCCTTCTGTGAACATTTGACTAGATTTTACACACACACACATACACACACACACAAACAAAACTTTAAAGACACTTTAGTTGACAGAATAAATAAGAAAGTGAAAGATGAACCTAGCCATTTGCTGATGTGTGAAGTGGATAACATTTATATTTGAAGATATTAACAAAAATAATATTTACATTGTTACAGCTACCTACATTTCTTTGTCCAACCATAATCCAGTCCAATTTTTTTGTCCACATGCTGCTATCTGTAATATGCATACGCAATCAGGTTAGACTGTTGCATTTTGAGATGAGTATAATCGAGGATCAAGAAAGGGGGAAACCTAAAAATGTACAGGAATGTACATGGAGTTTCAACTGAATGTTCATTTTCAATCAGCGCAACTTGTGTGTCTCTGTGGAGTCGTGCACTAAGCGTTAGACTCATGAGCAGACTCATTCATACATTCTTTATGCCTATTTTCATTTTTTGTCTTTCTGTCCCACACAGTTTAATGACACGGCTGAGTCATCCACTAAGATGAAGAGAAGCTTTTATGCTGCAAAGGACCTGTACAAGTACCGCCATAGTTATCCGGTAAAAATTTTCACCCACTCTCTTCGCTGTTTTTCCAAGCTACAGCGCTGTACTCTGAAATGGATGCTCTTTTAATGGATTTTTGCTTTTTTTGAGTGTCATTTTTTTTTTTTCACATTATAACCTATTTGATATATTACACCAGGAACAATGGAGTGAAAGTCAGTAGATTACAGTAGGAGACACTCTGATGCATCTTCAGATCCAGTTATAGATGTGTTACATGTTTTGTGTCAAGTTTAAAGCACTGGAAATAACTGTGGGTTCAAATTGACAGATGTGTAATTTCCTCACTCCAACCAAGCTCATAATGAGTTCATCTCAGCCTCAGGACATTTCTTTATCACTCTGATTCTCTCCTCCTTTCTGTTTTTCTGTCTACCTAGAATTACAAGGAGCCTCGTCTGAGAAATGAGTACCGCAATCTGAGATTCTATCTGAATAAGATTCCTCTGGTCCCAGATGGTAAGTGTGTGTAATCTTCTGTAAGACTCTCTATAGAAGAGCAATGTAAAATGTATGCACTTACCCGTGTCGCTTTGGTCTTTCTTTGCATTGGCAGTTTATCAGAACTAAACAAGATTTCTATTTTTCATACCCCTGTAGCTAAAAAGCCTAAACACACATTTTAATCAACTATATGTTTTTGGATGCTGTTGCTTTGAGGTAGCCATTGTTCATATTTCATAATAAATAGCATTTCTAAACTTCAAGTCTGAAATATGCTTTATGCCATTATATGAGATAATGATTGTGTGTAAGTGTTGGAGAGCCAGCGTGTTAGCAAGAAGGATATACAGGATGCAGTGTTAAAAGGTTGATTAATATGTTTTAAAGGTAACTTTAACTTTGGCATTCTATCTGATTTCACCCTTTCTGCAAAAATCCTCTCAGATCAAAAGAGCAAAAAAGAAATTCCCTGAAAATGATATAGGTGTTCAGTTTTAAATACCAGAGGGAACTGGCACTTGAATATGAGATGGTAATTTTAGTTCATAGTACCTTAATACTCTTAGACATTAATTTGAAATATGTAGACAAGTTCTATATACAAGTGCAGAATATGACTGCCTTATAGAGTGAGAGAAAGAGCAAGAATGAAGTGAAATAAGCATTACCAAATGTGTGCCAGCTGCAGACCAAATGGGAAAAAAAAATTCATGAAACTTGGTGTGCTTGGTGTCCACAAATGAATCATAATGATCTCGAGTATTGACCTCTCAGAGGCCAATTTGCCATGAAAAGGTAATCATTTTCGAAATATTGAGCTTTTACCCAATAAGTGTTTGAGTCCAACCCACTTCAGGGGGTGCTAGCAGGAAGGGCAACACGCACCTAAAGACAAACCTTATATTCCATATCAGACATGTGGGGTTATGGGTGCTATGTGGATTGGTGAAGTCTAAGGATATGAAAGTGATACATTTTTGTCACTGTGCTTGCACACAGCAAAATTGAACCTCCGCATTTAACCCATCAGTGCAGTGAGACACACTAGTGAATACACACTAGGGGGCAGTGAACACACATGCCTGGAGCGGTGGGCAGCCCTAGCCACAGGGCGCAGGGAGCCGTTGGGGGTAAAGTGCCTTGCTCAAGAGCACTTCAGCCAACTACTGTCAACCGCAGGAATCCAACCCGGGACCTTCCTATTACTGGGCAGACACCACAAGACCATTACTGCCCTTTGATACTGTTAAATATTGGTTAAAAAATGGAAGAAGAATGATGACATGACCTCAAGTGCTTAATTAAAAGAAAAGCTGATATAGTGTCTTGGTAAGGTGTTAGGTGACACAAACTACCACAGGAACTTTTCACAAAGTCTGTGACACTGTGCTGGGATTCTGTTCAAATGAGATTTTTCCTGTTTTGTAGGTGATCACTATCTAAGAGGGAGAGCACTATCTAAAACATTGTTCCAAAATCCTTGTGTCTTGTGAACAGGGCAGTCATCCAGAAAGAGACCACCCCTATCAGCATGCCCATCAGGATAGAAATATTTCTTCATAGGACTGTGGTGATCAGTCAGAAGAACTTTATTTATTAGCAGTGACTCTCACTTACAGTTTTCAGTACATATTAAGAAACTTGTTCAGTCCTGTTTTCTCCAACTAAGAAATCTTTTCTCCAATTAAGAAAGATCAAAGTGATTTTGTAATTTCTAAGGACAATTATGCAGGTGTTTGTCTCATCTCGTGTGGACTATTGTAACGCTTGCCTTAATCAAGTAGCTTTGTCAAGACTTCACTTCGTTCAAAATGCAGCTGCTCTGCTCTTAACAAAAGCTAGGTGAAGGGATCACATCAGCCCAGTGTTAGCCTTTCTTCACTGGTTGCTGGTGAAATTTAAGATTGATTTTAAGCTGGTTTAAATTGGTTAAGGCCTTACACGGTGAAGCGCCTGAACATATTTGGAAGTATTTACCTTCCCATAGAAGGTCACTGAAATCCACTAATAAAAGGCTTCTGTGTCCCTAGAACTAAACTGAAGTGAAAGGGAAACTGTGCTTTTGCTGTGTGTGCACCTAAACCTATGGAATAGTCTTCTCCTCCATATCATTTCTCTTTTAAAGTTATTTTATTGTGAAGTACTTTGAAGCTTGTGGCATGTGGACCCAAACCATGATAAACCATTTAATCCCAGAACATGTCTTTAAATTGTTACCTGGCTATTCTGTCTATAGTACCAGTTAAATGTCTTTCCTGACAGACTAAGTAACTTGGTCTCACTCACTAGTGCTAACCCCTGTATTCCTCTGAAAATTCCATAGGTATTTCAATACATCCAGTTTTCACTGCAGTCCCCGTTAATCAGCATATTTTAGTAGAATATTTCAAGAAGTTTGCCAGGGTTTTGTTTGCAAGGTTCCATATGTCTTGATGATCAACACTCACACATTGTTTCTTTTGTGGTTTATGACAAACGCATTCACAGTTGTGGTGTGAAAATGACTATTCAGACCTTTTCCCTGTGTAGGTAATGCATTTTTGAATACCAAACACCTAACCTGTGGTATAAGTCTATCACACAGTGCGAACGATCATATGGCAGTACATAAAACCACATCATTTGCACTGATCTGTGTGAGTGATGAAACAGCCTGAGCAGTTGAGCACTCTCAGGAGGCCCATCCTATGCACAGTCGCAAACAACGTCATGGCGTTCTCCTCCTTCCTCAATGTGTTTAGGCAGATTTTTATTCTGCCAGGTGGTCTTCAGATGAGGCATCAGTGATCAAAATGTGGATTAAACAGGATCTGGAGAAAAGATTGGAAACAAACACATCCACACAGAAATGGTCTTAAATCCTGGGATTATTTGTTTATATACAGCTATACATGTATGATTAGGTTTCCCATGTCTTTTCATGGCACTGCTTGCATCTTTTATTGCATTTCATGTCTCATTTCATGCATGAGCAACTGGTGTGACATTTACACAGTGTTCCTTTGTGCAGCACAGCGGGTAGAATCCAGGGTCCTAGGTTCAGATTTTGGATAACTGTCTGTATGGAGCTTCACATGTAATCCCTGTGTCTGTTTGGCTTTCCTTTAGGTTCTCCGGTTTCCTCCAGCTTAGGCTCTGGCTCCAATTTATTTATTTTATTTTTGTCTTTATTTAAACAGGTGAGACATTAAGAACAGGTGGAAATAGAAAGGAGTGGGAAAGCGAGCAGGGACAGAGGGGAAAAGAAGAAAAGAGGGGACAGAAACATCACAAAAAAAATCACATAAAACAATTATTAGTGTCATTCAGCCTTTGATTAAGTCCTTAAAAGCAGTAACTGATATGAATATATCTAGTTTTTGAGATTTTTGTGGGCAGCAAACTGAAATGATAACTGCCTGAGGGATGTATGGGATTTAGGGGCTTTTACTTTGATGTAGTCAGAGGACCTTGTGTTATACTTGTTAAACGTGTGTTAACATGACTCTTAACACAACTCTGACCATGATGAAACAGTTACTGAAGATCAATGATTATTTGAGATTTGAAGCTTGCTTCCCATCTGTGTATTATGATTCTTCTGACACCTGATATAGTGCAAGTTTGTTTCTGTCCCTGCAGGAATCTACATTGAAGAGATTCTCACAAAATGGAAGGGTGACTACGACAAGCTTGAGCACAATCACACATATATACAATGGTAAAGTCAAGCCTCCAGCATTCTTTTCCTGTCTCTAACTGCATTTAAAAGTGACTTTCTGTTTCATACTTGTGGTGCGTGACAAGTGTCCTTTTCAGGGTCTTTTCTGCCTTTACCAAGGATCAATGAAATTTGATGACGTTTGATACTTGACTATGTTCATAGGAAAATCTAAATGTTAATGCTAAAGATAAACCTAAATAACACTGATGAAAAGGTTTGCCTATGAATAGCTTTTTTGGGGTTGTGTTCAGGTATGGCTGATGCCCTGATTATCACATGGTTAACATTTTACTTTGCTGACTTTTGCAGACATTTACATGAAATTTTGAATAAACTTGTAATTCGAGTAAATGTTCCGTGTGATCTGAGGCCTGCTGGGTGACAGGTTTGGTATATGGCTATAAGCTCTGTGGCCCTGCAGGAATCATCAGAACCAAATCAAACGTCACACATATGCTAGCAACTTTATCATCACTACCCCCACTCTCACACTCACTTTCTTACACTTTTAACTGACAAAACTAAGAACTATATGCATAATGTCAATTATTAGCAAGTTCAAAAACACAAAGCAGACATCCAGTCAGAACAGCTTTTGGAAGAAAAGAGTGACAGAAGTGGCAAGACAGAACAGAACTAAGCCTAGGGCTGAGGGTTCCCATTTTCTGTTTAATGGCATCGGCATCGGTGTATCAAGTAGCCGGCAGAGAGGCCGTTTGCCTTTTCTTATGTCCTCTCATTTTCTGCACCACCTTTGTTCTGGTCACTCATGGCCATCCCAGCAGAAGTTATTAGAGCTGAGAGCTTTTCAGTGTTTTTAGTGCTTTTAAAGTCCTGCAGCTTTTGAGTCTCTTTATGTCTGTGTCTATGTGTGCAGTAAAATGTTGTGTATTTATTTGAAAAGTGAGGGATGATTACACTGTGACTGTAATTTGTAATAGATTTGCTAAAAGGATTCAAAAGATTTGTTGCAATCCTCCTTATACATCATGCAATAATGTCTGTCCATTCTTGCAGGCTTTTCCCACTCAGGGAACAAGGTCTCAATTTCTATGCCCCTGAACTCACTCAGGATGAGATCAAGGTAAAGGCTAAAGTTTAAAACTTTTTATTTCTCTGATCATGAGAGGGTTTTAAAATTGTACATTCAGTGTATATCTGTTGAGGTGAAGTTTTTGGTATATGATTGGCTGAGACAATTCTTTGATCAATAAGCAGAATCATTCTCTGATATCGTGAACAGGAATTCCAGAACACTCAAGAAGCCAAGCGGCGCTTCGTGCTGGCGTACGCTATCATGTTGGACTTCTTTGGGATCAAGCTCCTAGATAAGAATGGAAACGTAGCCCGTGCTGCAAACTGGAATGATCGTTTCCAACACCTGAATGAGTGAGATCTGGATCCAGACTCTTTTTCTTTGCATTTTCTCTGAGGTTCCTGAAGATGTTGAGGAAAATTCCAGGATGTGAATACACCCATTTCCAGTTCCTGGTTATTTTGTAGAATATTTTGAGGAACTGGGATTGGGTGTGTTCACATTCTGGAATTTTCCTGAATGAGAACAACAGTCCCTAGACAAATCTGTTGCTTGATGTTCGTCCACACATTTACATTCATGGCATTTGGCAGACACCCTTATCCAGAGTGACTTACATTAATCTCATTTATACACCTGAGCAGTTGAGGGTTAAGGGCCTTGCTCAGGGACCCAACAGAGGCAGCTTGATGTTGGTGGGGCTTGAACCCCCAACCTTCAAGTCAGTAACCCAACACCTTAACCACTGAGCCACCCCTACCCCTACACACTGTAGACACTGTGAAACCATTCACACTGTGAATGCCATTATTCTATAATGCAGCTTGCTTTGAGATGTACGCCAGTGCCACTCACTGAAAACAAGCTTAACTAAGTACTGAGTAATGAGTGAGAATTTATTTCTGTAAACTGTAAAACATGTTTGATCAGGAATGATCAGTACAGAGCTCAAACTAAAGAGGTTCTGTTCCTGTAAAGCTCTCAAGCTTCCAATCTGTTTAACATTTTATTATCTATTTCACATTTGCATATCTTCCCTCCACCACTACAAGGTACTCTATTAGCCCCTTTTAACCAATGTAGAACTGGTTCTGTTCCTGGTCATGCAACTACTTTTGAACCATTCGAAAGCATTTCAAGCATTACTTCTACATGTATTGTGCAACACACACATTCTCATTACAGTGGTTCTACTTAAAACGGGTCGAATTGGGGGCCATTTCACTAGATAGCTCCAGTTAAAGAACCCGTTCCATGTTGGTTCGAAAAGGGCTATGTGTATCCTGCACCACCAGCACCGCATCCCTGAGGCCTCAGTCACATTTTCTCACTATTCTTGTTGACAAAGCTGAGAAGAGTATTTGCATAATATCAATTAGCAAGTTTAAAAACATGAGCATGTGTAAATGGATCATTGCTTTTTGTTGAGTTGAAGATGCAAATGAGTGTACACTGTGTGCAACCTTCCTTGTCCAGACCTTGACTTGGCATTCCTGCTCTTCCTGTTCCACAACTAGCTTTTTCTATATTGTCCTATATATGCTGTATGTATGTAGTTTTCTCAAGCTGTGTTTCGCTGCATTTTGTATGTTTTTTTTGTAGAGCCTGTGTGAGTGCACAATTACAGGGTATTGCATTGAGCTGCAAAATTAATCTTATTAAGTTTAAAAAAACGCCAATCAACCAAAGCGTTCCTGTTTTTTGCACACAGGTCTCAGCACAATTATCTGCGGATCACACGCATCCTGAAGAGCCTGGGCGAGCTGGGCTTCGAGAGCTACAAGCTGCCTCTGGTGCACCTCCTGCTGGACGAGGCTCTGGTGCAGGGCACGCTGGTTAACATGCGGCACAGTGCGCTCGAGTACTTTGTCTACACGCTGCGAAAGCACAGCCAGAGACGTGCACTGCTGCGCTTCGCCCAGCGCCACTACCGACCTCCTGAGAACTTCATCTGGGGGCCACAGAAGAGGAGAGCCTCCCCAGGGACAAGGGCAAGCAGAATGGAATCCCCACTGAACAGGAGTGTAAGAATAACTAGAGCTCTGAAGCAGGGGAGTCCAAGCAGACCTGATGAAGAGATAGAAGGGGGGGACAGGAGGGAAGTAGGGGAGTGGAAAACAACAAAGTTATCTAGGAGCCATCAGCAGTGTATGGGAGACACAGAGGAATATGTCGAAACTGTACCTCTTTGAGAATGTTGGAATGGTGGATTGAGAAAATTAGCCTGATTATAGGGCTGACAGTGTTGGGGATTAGTAATGGGCGTAACTCGAAGCAATATTATTCCCCATCTTGGCCTTCAATGAATAGCAATGAGAGATTTGGTACTCTTTGGCTTTTTATTTTGTAAAACCGTAACTAAATACCACTTTGCATTTTGTTTACGTTGAGGCTTAAAATATCAGCTGATGATTTTCTACTCTTTTGGTAACCCTGCCTCAATCTGTTACAGTTCCTTTAGCACACAAAAGTGTAGATGTAAATTATTACCTAACTTGATGGTGTGGGTGTGTGTTGCACCTTTGCCTATCCAGTCTTCCTCTGTGAATATTGTGGAGTTTGAATGGACTCCTGACTTTAAATGAGTCTTTTGAGCCTTGAGTCTTTTTTGAGCATGGAGTGAGGTTTATTTTGTGCAGAAATGTTAGAGCTATGGGCTGTCCATGTTAGAGATAAGATAATCCTTTATTAGTCCCACATCGGGGAAATTTCTCAAACGTGGCTAGAATGCGTTAACACAATACATTTTATAATGTCACCCTTTTTATGCTTTAAATGCGTTCTCCTATCGTTATCCTTTACCTTGCTCTAGCTGAGTATTGATGTACATGTTTTTTAAATAGGAATAGAGACTACAGGCCATTAATTTATAACTATATTTACTTTGGGAGAAAATTGAGGAACACTGGAAAATTCACATGCACTAATAAAAAGAGAAATAGACCTATGCAGAAGTGTGTGAGGAAAGCAGTGGAACGCTCAAGAGAAAGTTAGCACGTTTAGTACAGATTGTTCCAGATGCATTTTAAACACCTACCCTGAACACCTACACACACACTCACTCAGTGTGTCTCTACAGAACAGTGCACTTTGGTTCCAGCCAACTGTTGAAAGATTCTTTAAACAGTCTTCTAGTTGCTGATCTAGAAATGCAAGTTGAAATGTGAAAATTATGAATTAATTACAACCAGCTCCAGAAATGAGTGATTGAGATTATTTATTCTAGTCAGTTGACAGACCTAGTAGGAACATATCACTTTAATGAGTAGCATATTTTAAATATCACAATTTGTTAGCACTATTTTGTGTGTGTGTGTGTGTGTGTGTGTGTGTGTAAGTAATCCAGAGTTTGTGAAGTGTCTTTTATCAAGTGCCTCAATTTTTAGTCAGTGTGTGGCTGAGTTAGCCTGCGTCAGTAGGGACAATCAGAAATGAGGTCACTGACCTCTGATGACAGAGAAATAATTATGCTTGGATGTGTGAAATGTTGAATATATGAAATATCTTATTTAACTGCACCTATAAAGTCTGTGCTGTGCTACAGTGTACACTCACAAGATTACGGGCTATCATAGAAGTATGTGCATGTGTGTATGTTTGAATTTACGCCTTCCTGTTTCTGTTACAAGCACACAGAGGAGTAAGGAATCATTACAGTTACAGTGCCCTCCTCTCTTTCTCACCCTCTTCTCTGGTTGTGTGTATGCATGGCTTGTACATATTTCCTACTGCATCCTCTTATACAGGTAGCAGGGAGAACGTAACCATCTGTTTCCTGGACTCCCTCTGCAGTAACTCCAATTCAAAGGGACTGTAGCATGAGCAGCGCAAACACTTCTCAGCACAACACTATGGGCTCTTATTTTTAATGTTATCTGTAGGTTACTTTATGTGGATTCAGTGCTGATTTGTCTCTGTTTATGTGAGGCATTATAAATGTGTTTTATAATGTTTTGTACAAGAAATTGTGAAATTTTGGAAGGCTCTTCTTGTGACCTATTGTATTAAAGTTGCAGTTATTTCTGGAAATTGGTATAGTATGTGTTTTATGATGCACTCTTGTATTTAAATACAGGATACAAGGTCTGTCCAGAAAGTAAGGAGAATGGAGAATGAAATTCTCATTGGGGATGTGTTTTAATCATGGGAAACAAAGTCGTCACACAGAGCTAATTCAGGGATATAGGGTGGATATAAAAGGACTGGAATGTTGTTTTTTTTTTTTTCAGCCAAAAATTCTCTCACAGCCAGTGAAGTGTGACTCAGTACATCGTCATGATGGAGGATCCACAAAGAGTCGATCTGTTGCCGAACGCGGAAAACCCTCTTCCTTAAACACTCCAAGGTATAATGTTCCATTTAGCGTTTGTCCTCTGGTAAGAGTTCTTTATGGACGATTCCTTGAGAGTAAAAAAAAAGACAACGAACAGTGACCTGATTTTTTTTTTTTTATTTGCTCCTGAAAGCTTTCTTTGGGTGAGGTGGTGATGATGTGTGCCATTCAGCACTTTGCCTTTTTGTCTTAGGCTCGTACTCAAACACTCATGATTCATCTCCTGTGATCACTCTCAGGAAATTGGGCTCTCGGGTGATGATATGGTAGCTTATCAATAATCTTTCTTCATCATTTCAAGAGTTTCTGAAACGCTGTTCATGAATGGTTTGAAGAAAATGACAAAAGGTTACAGTATTTTTGCGGCTTCCTTCCCAGTTTCTTCTATTTCACATTTAAATGTTTCATATCATCAACCTAATTTTAATAGAAGATAAAGACAACACGAGTAAACACAAAATGCACCTTTTAAATTATCATTCCATTTACTGAAGATAAAGATTTATTCAAAACATATATCACCCAAGTGAAAAAGTAAATGCCCCCTTAGCTACCAAATCAGTCAGTGCAAAAATTGCATCCATGGGAGTACTGCAAGGCTCAAAACACTAAAAGACCAAAAAGAACACAAATGCTGGTTGCATGTCTGCCAAAAAACATCTAGATGACCAACGAGACTTTTGGGATAATATCATGTGGACTGATGACTTAAACATGGAAGACATGGCTCCTGTTGCATCTGGTGTACAGCAAACACTGCATTCCATACCTACAGTCGAATAAGGTGGTGGTATGTTTCAGTTCTGCAGGACCTGGATGACTTGTCATAATTGATGGAACCATAAATTCTGCTCTCTATCACAAAATCCTGAAGGAGAATGTCCACCCGTCAGTTCGTGACCTAAAGCTCAAGCACAGTTGGGTTATAAAGCAGGACATTGATCTGAAGAACACAAGCAAGTCCACCTGAATGGCTCAAAAGAAACAAAGGTTCTGGAGTGCCCAAGTCAAAGTTCTGACTTGAATTCCATTGAGATGCTGTGGAAAGACCTTAAACAGGTAGTTCGGGCTTATAAACCCTCCACTATAGCTGAACAAAAGAATTCTGCAGAGAAGATTGGGCCAAAACTCCTCCACTGCTGTGTAAAAGACTCATCACAGGTTATCACAAACATTTGATTGCAGAGGGTGGCACAACTAGATATTGGGGGGCAATTACATTTTCACATGGGTGATATAGGTTTTGAATCAATCTTTATCTTCAGTAAAGGGAATCATCATTTTAAAGATAAGTTTTAAGTATACTCTTCAAGTATACTTGTTGTAGAATACCACTGAGTACTGCCATCATCTAATGATAATGGGAATGGATATTCCCAAACCAAACACATTCATCTACAGTGGTGTGAGTTCAGTGTTTGCCCCCTTCCTGATTTCCTGATTTTTTGCATGTTTGTCACACTTAAATGTTTCAGAACATCAAACCAATT
>JANCOA010000045.1:13189355-13201351 GCA_024363135.1 Leptodoras oyakawai
TCTGGTAATAGTGGCTGTTCCTGTAGAGTATAAGTGTATTTTCCACATTGAAATGGTCTGATTTGAATAAAGTCAGTAATGGTCACTATTGCCTTTTTTGTGCTTGGGTTGTCTGTGAGTTCGGAAATCCACCAGTGATGAACAGTATTAACATTTAATGTGAGTGTGTGTAAGTTTGTTATTTATTTTGAGAAACTTTTATAGGACAGCACTTTTCATAACAGATCTGGGTTAGAAAAAAAGAGGAGTCTTTAAAAAAAAAAAGATGCCTTGTAAGTAAGCCACATAGACCTTATCTGCATCATAGCTTGTTTTCTTTCAGGTCATAGACATCAACTGAACTTGGCTTTTATTTCAAAGCGTTATGCAGCCGGGCTGGGAGGACTTGGAGAATGAAAGCAGTGAGTGGTTAGACAAACATTTCAAACAAACCCATGTCCTCTTCAGTATGGGTTCCTTTTTTAGTCCGGTGTGAGGCCTGAGTTAGCAACAAATACTTGATGGTCTTACAGGAGCTTAAGAAAATATGAATGGTGTTTGTACAACTGGCTACACTGCCAAGCTATGATGAAACGCTGTTCAGTTTGTCATAGAGCAAAAATGAACATGCTGAATGTTCTAGAGAAGCAATTGAACTGGTTTTGATAGTTATCTAAAAAAGATAATAATAAAATAAATAAATCTGACTTCGTATTGCATAATTCTTCGAACATGGTATAAATAAACCATCCAAATCACATTTGGCACTAAAGATGCACCATGTGCTCAGAATTCAGCATACAATGGTCAGTTCAGAGGGATACACACACACACACACACACACACACACACACATAAGCTTCCATAAAACAATGCAAAGTGTAAATATGAGGCCAACGTCATGGAAAGACCTGAGACTGCCACAGTGACTCTGTGTAAGCATGGTTGCATGTCATCAGGTTTCCACTGTCAAGACACTAAATGCAGCCCTTAGGCACTGTTCAAATACAAGTTGACCAGCCCAGAAACTCCATTAAATCCCCCCAGTTGCTGTGGTCCTGCAGAGTGAACAGAGTGGGGCATGTTTAGGGTGACAGCTTGGCAGAGAGTGCCAATCTAGTCCTAATCTTCAATAAACAGAGTGCTGCGAGTGTAAACACTAGGGCTGGAGAGTGTGTATCCTGGCTAGCATAAAGCTGCGGCTCACCAGTCAGGGGAAAGTGGTGTGTTTGTGTTGCTCTCTGTGCTCCAATTCATTCTGCTTCCTGTCCTTCATTGTGTTTCAGGAGACTGGGAGTGCTATCCTCTGGATCCCACTGTGTGGCATGTAAGTATTTCCAGCTCATGAGACTAATCATGTGGTTCTGATTGCACAGTGGTGATGGCAGATGAACTATTTAATCAGGACAAAACATTCTTTGGCATCAAACATCCCGTATGTTGTTCAGTGAAACATTTGCCATCCAGGCAACCGTGAGTTAAAATTTGGAATTCACTTGTTTTACCTGCCGCTTTGGGGAGCAAATATAGGGTATTACGCTTTGCTTGACATGTATAGATTATACATTGTAGAACATGTTGTTAAATATGCATACTTGTGTTACTTGTGTCTCTATAATGAGTATGCATGCCCTGCGATCACCTTGCTAATCTGTGTGGACCACCTATATGAAATGATTTAGGGTTTTGTCTTTACATTTCTCATTCAGAAAAATGACTTCAGATTTACAAACCCCACTTCCACTTTCTAATAATGCAATAAAAACTGAAATCTGAAATCTTTTCAATGATTCTGTACTTATGATTAATGAACTTAATTCTGTTTTTTAATTCTAAACAAATTTAGAAATTGTTCCTGCAACACACTCAAGAAAAGTTGGGACAGGGGCATTTTATCACTGGATCACATCATACTTTCTTTTAATTACACGTTATAGGCATTTGAGAATTGAAGATAATAATTGTTACAGTTTTGCAGAAGTGGAATTTTTGCTCATTCTTGCTGTATACAAGACTTCAGCTGCTCAACAGTCGGTGGTCACCGTTGTCTGATTCTCATCTTCAGGATGCACCATACATTTTCAGTAGAACAAAGCCACGCTGTTGTAACTGCAGAATGATGCCTGGTATTGTCCTGCTGAAATAGACATGGGGTTCCTGGGAAAAGACGTCTTGACGGCAGCATATGTTTCTCCAAAATACCAAAATAAGCCTCTGTGTCAATGGTACCTTCACATATATGCAGATAACCCATGTTGTGGGTACTGATGTACCCCATGCCATCACAGATGCTGGTTTTTGTAACAGTCAACAGTGCAATCAGCTGACCATAGAACACATTTCCATTGTCTTTCAGTCCATGTCAGATGACTACAGGCCCGGAGAATTCATCAGCGTTTCTGAGCAAAATGAATACATGGCTTCCTCTTTGGTGGACGCTCCTTTTATACTCAGTCCTGACCTCACATGTTTACACTTAAACTGCTAATTGTGTACTCTTCCAAAACAGTGTTACTTGTATAACTTTTTCAGGCTTATTTCACCTCTGTCCTAACTTTTTTTGGAGTGTGTTGCAGGCGTCATATTCTTATTTTTACATGTACAAAAATACTGTTAGGTTTCTCAGTGAAAACACTGAAAATGTTTCCGTTGTTCTCTTATCGGATGTTAAATAAAAGTTCAAGTGGTTTAACAAATTGCAGTTTTTACTGCATGTTTAGAAAGTGCCCCAACTTTTCTGGAAATAGGGTTTGTATTGTTAAAAGTCTGATTTATTGTGTTTGCTCAGTATCTAGAACTTGCTGGATGTTGAGACACCAGTGCCTTGTCATAATAAATGTCTTTTTGGATTCACGGATCCTCTCATAAACTCTACATCAGCTTGACCATTCTCCTGCTAGTTTACCCAACAGATAGATCCAAATTGTGGTTTCTATTCAGCCAAATGTGATGACAGCTTGTGTGAACAGACTTGGTGAGAAAGTTGTGGAGAAAGTTAATCTAACAGAATGCAATCGAATCAACTGTAGAAAGAAAATCTCTGCGGTTAGTAGCCGAAATGTTTTGGTGAGTGAAAATCCTGACAGGATAATAGCTTAGCTAAGTTGCTGGTGAGCTGTAAAGTTCATTTCAAGCCCTGAATGTGTATGTCTGGGCAGGGTGAATGTAGTTTTTATTATGCAGTGTTAACAAATGAGGTAATGTGTTATGTGTAATGCTTATAGTTTAAAGCTTGAGTCTTGTGTAAGTTCCAGCTGTAAGTTTATGTATGGGATTTAATTGTTCCAAGTGCAGTAAAGTGATGTCCGTGAGAGAGTTCCCTGTGTGATGGATTAAATCACTGCCTTGTTCTTCTCAGCATCCGGTTACGTGGCAGCCCTCCAAGGAAGGAGATCATTTAATCGGCAGAATTACCCTGAGCAAGCGCACAGCCATGCCCAAAGAGGCTGGAGCACTGCTGGGGCTAAAGGTTAGTAGACACACACAGCTCCAACAACAATTACAATTATTAATACATACATAAACACAGACAACATACTCATCCCAGCACTGGCATTAAACGTCAACGGTGAGCCGTGACTGCTTGTAAATGATAAGTGTATCTTAATCCACAAATTCACAAATCAGTACGTTGGGAAACATTGCATTTATCAGTTATCTGTACTCTTATGAAAGTTTGACTCAATGGTTACCGCTAGTATGATATACACTCAGTGTCCACTTTATTAGGAACACCTGTATACCTGCATATATGTGCAATCATGTGGCATCAGCACAAGACCCAAAATCGTGCAGATACAAGTCAATTAATGTTCACATCAAACATCAGTATGGGAAGAGAAATGTGATCTCAGTGACTTTGACCAAAGCTTGGCAAAGGTTGATCTGAGTATTTAAGAAGCTGCTGATCTCCAGCAATATTCCCTAGAGTTTACACAAAAAGAACAACAACAAAAAAGTAGTAGTGCGAGTAGACACACCTTGCTGATCAGAGAGATCAGAGGAGAATGGAAGACAGGTTTGAGCTGACAGAAAGACTGTGTTCAATCAAATAACCACTCATTATAACCACACTGAATAGAAAAGCATGTGAGTATTCAAACCTTTAAGTAAATGGACTACATCAGCTAGTCCACATAAGGTTCTGCTCCTCTCAGCCAAGAACAGGAAGCTGAAGCTAAAGTGAGTCACCAAAACTGATTCACTAGATTTCTGTTCTTGGATAACAGGAGCAGGTGTGGTCTTTTGCTATCTTTTAGCTCATGTGCTTCAAGGTTTGATCTGTGCGTTCTGAGATGCTGTTCTGTGGAACAGGTCAAAAGTCAAGTAAGTGATATTTTGCTGTGTGCTGTGTTGTGGTGTGCTGTGGTGCGAGTAGGTGGTAGGGGGGAAGATCACAGAAACAGGGAGACTCGGGGCCTTCATCACCAAAGTGAAAAAAGGAAGCCTGGCTGATGTGGTGGGCCATTTACGGGCAGGTGAGGTCACCTCCACATTAATCCTGTTATGTAACCATCTGTAAGTGTGTGCAAATACTGAGTCATACTCTAGAGCTCACGAAAATGTACATTTGCATTTACATTTACTGCATTTAGCAGACGCTCTTACCCAGAACGACTTACAAAAGTGCTTAGTCATTAACCTGGAATATTCAAAGCTAGTGCTGGTAGACCTGAATTCAAGCTACTGTACTTTGAGGTATGATACTTCTAGAAATTACCCATACAATACCTAATAAAAATGATAAGCAGAACAAGTCATATAACCCATATCCAGTATTCCTAAACTTCCCAAAACCAGTGAACAAGAAGACATAGTACAGTAACTGCTGTAAGTGCGGTAAAACTTTGAGATAGTGCTCATCACGATATGATAATCGAATGATTAAATAAGCATCTTCATCACAATCTGATGATTTTACTGCAGTACTGCTACCAAAATCTTTGTGTGAGAGTCCCATCATTTTTGTTCCCCTGAGAAAAAGTGGGCTCTTATTTAGAAAGGTCAGATGCTAAATTCATGAATTGGTGATCATTAAAAAAAAAGAAAACCGGAAAATGTTTTTCCGTGTTTCCATAATATTCACACCCCTTCATTTTCTTCATTTACATTCATATAGCTTTTCTCTCAATTGGATTATATTTTTTAAATCAAAAATCCACAATTCATATTTTTCACAAAGTTTTGTGAATGTTTATAAGTATTCAGCTGCTCAGGTTACATTGACGGATTGCATTGTCTTAGTTATTGTCGAGTTATTTTCATGTTAAAAGTTGAAAAATGTTTGCCTTAATATGACGTCATTGTGTTTGAGACCTTGCCAATGGTGCATTACTCCAGGAGCACATTTTCCAATATTTTTTGGCTATGGTGATGATAACTGGCTCCTGTCTAATAAATGCCGAGATGCTTTTGGACCATTACAACAGGAAGAAAATGAGTAATCAGACATTGTTGCTCATTGTATGGAGTCTCGGGTCTAGGATGAGGGGGATTTAGTGGATGTGTGGACACGTTATAAATTATTAATAATTTTCAGGATTATTCACATTTAAGATATATTATTATTATTGTAGATATGCTTTTAGAAATGAAGGCCAAAAGTTGCAGATTTGTTTTCTAATTTAACCATATAGTGTTTTATCGTCTTTAGGAGATGAGGTGCTGCAGTGGAATGGTAAATCTTTGCCTGGATTAACCACAAAAGAGGTTTACAATATTATTTTGGATTCGCAAACAGAACCCCAAGTTGAGTTAGTCGTTTCAAGGCCCATTGGGTAAGTCCGTTATCGTCTTAGGGTTATTAATGAAATGTTCTTTTTAGTAGCAAGTGTTACTTCAATTACAAATGATTTGTTATAGTCTATTCATGAGCACTTCTGAACTGTAGACAAGTGTTTGCTCAGTCTAGGCCTAATTCAGCATTATGAATTTTCCCCTTTAAACCATGTATTCATTGATTTCTCTCTAAATAAAAGCTAGGGGTGTGTGTAAATCTTACCAGTAAGTCAAACAAACTCCATGAGATGATTTTTATCATCTCTCTCCCCATTTTTCTCACTTAACCTCCTTATAGAAAGCAAAGCACTTAAAGACTGGATTAATCCATGTGTTTAACAGCTGATGTTAAGAATATTTATTTTAAACCTTGCCTTTGGTCTTCACATTAATGTGTGTGGGAGGCTGTGTATTTTTATGAGTGCTTTTTTTCACCTTTTCAGTGATATACCCAGAATACCAGAAACATCACACCCTCCATTAGAATCTAGTGAGTATTGTTTTAAACACTGTGGCCTGAAATATTTGCCCTTTCCCTACCTTCAATTTTTTTTAGTGGTCTCTTTGTTGCCTTTGTTGCCTCTACAGCAGGCTCAAGTTCTTTTGAATCTCAGAAGATGGAGCGACCCTCTATATCCGTCATGTCCCCTTCCAGTCCCAGTGGTCTGAGAGATGCTCCTCAGCTGCTTCCCGGGCAACTCTCGGTGGATACAATACCATTACAATACCAACCTGATCATAATTTAATTTATGGTTTGGCTTTTAACTCATTATCTGTACATAAATAACCATACTTGTGTCTCTTGCAGGTGAAAATGTGGTATGATAAAGTTGGCCATCAGTTGATCGTGAATGTGCTGCAGGCCAAAGACCTGCCCCCCAGGCAGGATGGACGACCCAGGAATCCTTACGTCAAAATGTACTTCCTTCCTGATCGAAGGTACTCGGCTTATATATCATATATACTCATCTTCAAAATGTGAAACAAGCACGTCAGTCCAAATTATGTCATGACCTGAAAAAAACTTTAAGGTCAGGTTTGAAATTTTCTACCATATATACTAAGCCTACAGGCTTTCTGGAAATATGTTTCTCCTTTGCACAAGTAAAGTTATAGAATTTTAAACTCTGACTATAGCAGCTGCTATATATTGAGTTTATTTAACATGTAGTATGATATAACAAGGATAAATGACACACTTGATTAATGATTATTGATTAATATGATCACAGTGGAAAACAAGTCGTCCCTGTCAGTCTGTCTAGTGTTATTTCTTGTCAATCACCACATTTGATGAACCAGAGCCTCATCGTTGTACTTGACTGACCATGTTTACAGCCAGGTTTGATAAACTGGCTCCTTATTTACCTAATGTGATTAAGGGTGTGTTCAGACTTATTGTTGTTGTGCTTCTGTTGGTAAAAGAAATGCACCTTAGCTTGTTTAGAAACTAACGGACCACACTAATGGAGCAAATCGCACCAGGGTTTATTTTAATTGAACCAATGCTGTATATACACACACATATATGCTATAAATAAGCCTGACTAGGGTTGTTGCTATTTTGAGATCACAACATGGGGCAGTATTATTTTAAGCATTTTCATGACCATAGACAGTGGCGCAAAAAGGGGGTATGCAGCATATGCGACGCATAGGGGCGCTGCACTAGAGGGGGCGCAAAATCGATGCCAGACATGCAGTAACTAGTAAAATCTGGTGTGGGGGGGGGGGAATAATATGTTTGCATACACCTCAGAAAGTATGTAGTTGCACGCCTGACCATAGACACAAATAATCTGGTGCAGAGTGTGCTTTTGTTTGCTTTTGTAGGTAGTACTCTACACACACTCTTTAAGACAGTGTTTATACCGAGCAACTGTGGTGTTTCGTGTGGTGTACAATCAACTGAATTATTCATCCAGTATTTAGTAACCACAACTGAATTATTTTTTGTGAATAAAATTGTTCACAGTCCAATAATAATGACATAAATATTGTATTGTTGTAAGCAATTGTAAGGCTTTGCTTATTCATTTCATTACAAGTTTAATTCTGGGCAAGAAAAAGGCTTACGCCCAGCTAAAGTTGCAGTCTACCTTACTGGTTTTATACCATGAATGAACAGTTAAAGTATTTCTTCACTACTATCTGTAACTTGTATTTAATTTGTTCTTGTTATCAGTGATAAAAGCAAACGAAGAACGAAGACCGTCAAAAAGAGTTTGGAGCCCAAGTGGAACCAGACATTTGTATACTCACATGTGCACCGCCGGGACTTCAGAGAGCACATGCTGGAAATCACAGTGTGGGACCAACCCAAAATTCAGGATGAGGAAAGCAGTTTCTTAGGAGAGGCACGTTCAACACATGTATCCATATCCACACACTTATCGTGACTTTCCATGCCAAATTCCCCTCCTTTTTTTTTCCATCCCGAACGCAGATTCTGATTGAACTGGAGACTGCACTTCTGGACGATAAGCCTCACTGGTACAAGCTGCAGACTCACGATGTGTCCTCTATTCCACTGCCCCACCCTTCACCATACCTGCCCCGAAGACACAACCACAATGACACCCCCACTAAAAAGCTGCAGCGTGAGTAGTAGTATATGAGAATGTGTGATATGAGAAAGTGTAGACTGGACTGGACTTGCATTGAATTTTTAGTGCAAAGCTGCACATGCATGCGGCTTAGTCAGTTCTCATCAGTACTGCTTGTATATGTTCAACATGACGGTCAGATGGCTGAAACCTTTACCAACAGTGGGCTTCATTTATCAAGCAGGATATGGATGAATTTTAATTGTTTTACTCATTCACACAAGAAATTTAGCATTCATGAAAACATTTGTATCATTTGTGTAAATTTACTAACATGAACCTCAATGGACACACTGTGTTAAAAGTTCCCAGTGTTAAACACACCCCTGTTAAAACCCCTGTTAGGTTTTTGTGATGTAAAAAATGGTACCAAGATAAATCATGTCAGACCTTTCCCAAGATGGCTATGATATTACCACCCAAAAATGATGCAAGTGAAAAAGCTGGTTGCATAAGTTTGTGTGTGCCTTTTCATAATGGCACATGTGACATTTACATCATATCATCGTTACTGAAAATTGTGGAAATTTGGTGTGGTTTTTTTTTATTTATAAAAAACATTTAGACATGAACTTTATAAATGAGGCCCATTGTGGAAAAAACATTAATACAGGAAGTGAATTCAAAGAAGCGAAAGGAATCGAGAGTACTATGTTTCTGAGAGGTAAACATGCATTTTCTTAAAGGGAGGCTTTGGCTAAAACAGCTATGTTTTATAGTGGCCACCAGAGAGAGATTTCCAAGCATAGATATTGAAAATACCAGTTTAAAACCTTCTTTATGAAATGTCCTAGAGGTGGGTTGGAAATTTGTGGTCGGGCTTTTTCTATTGGCATTCTGCTAAGGCAGCAAGAAGCCAAGTAATGATACAGAAAGCTTCTGCCAGAAATCTGAAGTACTCTCCAATGATTGCATTTGTATTAACTTAATTTTGCTAATGCATGCTGGGGGATTTAGTGGCCAAACTTTGACAGAGGTAAACGCAAAAAACTTGTCGGTTCTGCCGAGAGGCAAGACTGCATTACAGGATATCACATCGCCCTGATAAATAACATACTAACATTCTGCCAAAATCCTCCTTTAAGACAAACTGCATTCGGATTAACTCTATGAACTATTCAACCAAATGCATATGGTCATTTTTAAAAATCTCATACTCAATCATTATGCTAGTATGTAGTTGAATAGTTTGTAGCATATACAGAGAATGGAACTGCATGCAGAGAATATAATTGCTTTTATACATTTATGAAGTGCGTCACTGGTATGAGTGGTGACTGGGACTGGTTTGGTACAGATATGCAAATGGATATCCATCTGCTTCTTCTTTAAGAAAATCAGTATCACTTATCATATGCGCATGTGTTCATGGACCAATGTCTCTTTATCCATCTGTCTTGTGTATATATCAATTTGTCTGTCTTTATGGTGTCTGTCTGTATATGTGGTTTTGTGTGTGTATGTCTGCACAGGCTCTCAGCGTATCACAGAATCAGATTATGATGATGGTATTGGCGTAGTGGCCGCAGGTGGGTGGGGGGCATGGCGCCAGTAACCTCTACACTAATACTGTGATTTGTGCAGTAGAATACAGAAGGAGAGAAGCAAAGAGTCAGCAGCGGGCTTTCCACTCCTACCGAAAGCATCTGCTGTTTTTCTGGAGACAATGTAACATGATATGTCAGGCCATATCATAGGTTTAACATGTACTACAGTACATCATCCCATACACTTCATCCCTCTTTCTGCAAATACACAATCTACTGTCATTTAACATTAGAGCATTTTTTGTGGCTCTCCACATGGATAGTTTTGTCTCCAGCGCTTGTCTCTGTAGCTAAGTAAACTTCAACCACAATGCACAGTGTGTGTGCATGACCAGTAAATCGAAAGCAAAACAACTGAATAAGGAGCGAGGGAGCTGGATCCTCCATTCAGTACACAATTTGCTCTCTTTTCACTGTGCATTGTGGGGTAGTGTTATCCTAGATACCTTGCTTTCATTCTCTTTCATTCTCCAGCACATCTGTTTCGACTGTGAGCTTTGCAAAGCAACAAAGCAGGCATTAAATTGAGTGCATTAAATTGTTTCAAGTCTGTGGCCTTGAGCAATAGTCGTAAACGTAGTGATTAGGAAGACGGTCCAAATGTAAAGTAAAATTTTATGGTCTTGTTTCTTTGGCCAAGAATATTGAGTTTGTAACCGCTCATAGCTTAGCAGTGAGTCTGTGTCGTTAGCTAATGCATGTTTGGCAGAACAAAATAGACATGTATAAATACTACATTTTAAAAAAAATCAGAGTTTATGCCACTCACTGTCTCCTGTCTGGAACAAATGCTGATGCTGGAAGACTAGAGAAAAGAATGAAACGGTTATCTACTGTATTTTTGCATGAATATTTGAAATTGAATTAAATTGTATTTAAATATTTGTCCAAGCCTTTGAAAAGAAAAGTAATAATTTTTTCGCAATACTGCAAGTTTTATGTGTTTTTGGGGGGTTTACAGCTGCAGAAAGTCGACCAAGAGAAAAGGAGAGGGAACGAGGGAGAGAGAGGGAGAGGGAAAGAGAGAGGGAACGAACTACACTGGAGGTTCCAGAGCAGCAGAGGTCGACACATCATCGCTCTCGCTCTGTATCGCCTCACAGGGAATCGGAGAGCAGGGCAAGATCACGGCCTGCAAATATCCCCATGCAGAGGTAGGACAGAGCCTTTAATGTGCAGTCGAGTGCACAAGTAATTCAATTTCTTGCAAATTACCTTTGCATTTTTCTGCAAGTGTGTAAATGCTTGTGGTTAAAATCAGGCTACAGTCCAGATAAAATATGCACCAGACTGTCAGATAATGTATTCAACCTTAATAGTACAAAAAATCTAAATGATAAGGGTTCAAAAGTTTGCATCTACTTTTCAGCATGTAGCAAATAATCTCTATGCCCACACACTTTTGGAACTACGTGCTCCTTGATAATTGTTATAACTAAGCCAGATGTCATACTGCTTTCTTCAGGTCAGTTTTGGAGACCAAGATATCCACAGGGGGAAAAAATTCAGTTCACCTGTGAGGCTAACTGGGTGAAGCTAACCCTTTTTTTTTTGCAGAAGTTCACCAACATGGTGAAAAACTCTGTATTAATTTTAAAGCCAAGAGTGTGAGAGGTTGACATAATTAGATTTGCTGAGTTGTTGTTACATTAACTAACTGTCTCTGACATCGTTGCTGTGCCTGTGTCACTCACACAGGCAAAAATGTTGCCTATAACAGTAGCAAATGTACACTGAAGTACCAGGAAAAAATAGTACTGGAACCTATGCAAAAATACATAGCAACACCACCTCATTGGTTTCACATCATTGATTGTGTCTACTAGTGTGTATATAAAGCGATAGACTTCTATGGAAGCTTCTAGGGCCATTTCCACCATGGGAATGGCAAGTTATTATGATTTTGCGATTTTCAAGTGTTTTAATAGTTGGAGCTCTTGAGATGGTCATAGCATTTTAGAGGTAGTTGCAAAGTTTGGATTTTCACATACGAGCATTTCAAGGGTATACCTTGACTACAAGCAGCATGGCTGTAAAAAGACTCTGGGTGAACGTGACCAAGAATCATTTCACACGATAGGTGTG
>JANCOA010000045.1:13238363-13249266 GCA_024363135.1 Leptodoras oyakawai
TACAGTTGATTCCCAGCAGTCCAGTATTCGAAATACAGGAGGAGTAGTGAACCTGCTGGCAGATTGGTGCCTCACCCTTTTTTCCACCAAAATAGAGCAATTGTGAAGATGTTTGTGGAGGATGTTGTGCTGCATTCCCATTTACTCTTACACACTGCTTTGATCATGGCATTCTCGTGATGTTTGAATTAGTTAAATAGTGTACAGTCTGTTTTGGCTGCAGTTCTTCTCCATTTCGAATACCACAAAAATGAAACATAAAAGATTTCATATTGCTTGCATTGTGGACGGGGTTACAGGAAGCGCAGTCATAATGGAATCTGATTTAGTTTTCGCTTGGTTCTTTTTTTCTTTCCCAAACCTGTCCCTTGAAGTGGTGTTTTTGTGGCTTTGATATTAAATATTGTGGTGTTCAGAGGATCAGCATGAACTACGTGACAGTACATTAGGTTCTGAACTGTGATAGAGTCTATGGTTTAAACTAACCACGAATGTTCCCTCATCTTAAGTGTCAATGTGTGTTCCTGTGATTTAACCATTGAAGGTTGGTTACTGTACACATTACTGCACAAAGAAGAATAATGTAACACTTTCGGAATGATTCATGTTGGAAATTTGTTCAAACATTAAATAGTCTGCCTTCTTTTAATCTCTTTTGCAAGCAGGGAAGAGTAAAAAGAGAGCTGCGGTGTCAGGAACACAGACGTTTTATTGGCCTTTTCAAGATTCAGCTTTTGTTGTGGTGATTTTTCATGAACTTGCTTTGATGTGCCGTGAGGACAAAATCTTTGCACATATGCTTAACTGCTAATGAGATGTATTTAACAATGCTAGCTTTTCCATTTGTAATCAGGAACATCAGGATCAGCTTATTTAGTCTGGCTTGTTATCCTTTTATATGGTGTCTGATAAAGAGTAGCAGCATTTAAAGGAACTGGCAGCAAAACTGTGTAACATACATCAAAGTCTGTGACTGAAATAATCTGTGACCAATGGAACATCATGTACCATAAACTTTTGCTAGTTGAATAAATAGTAGAATAAAATTTCCATTATTTAATTGAAGTACACAGTGTTTCTTAGTGTCTCCCATGTAGGTCTCTGTTAATGTACTATGTAGTTCTTTTGACTACAGAACAGTGATAACACAGATAATACATTTCTTTCAAGGACTAACAGAGTCAGTTTGTACGAGTTGTACCTTATTCTTACTTACTTTTCCATTGTTTCATTCTTTGTGCATATTTAAATATGTGCTCCATCTTTCAAAACTTTCTGGCAAACAAACAATTTTTAAATACTATTACTACACTTCCAATCAAGGAAACAGCATTTGGAGTCCAATTTTACTGGAAATCAAAAAGAGCCAATTAGTGACCATGAAAAAAGGGCAATAAATCCTATCTTTTCCTATTTGTGTTTATTTGAAAATGTCTGGCTTGTATTTTAAAAGCATTGTCTTTCCCATTTGGGAGAGCTGATGCCATTTTGCTCTATTAGTGAAGCTACATTTAACCTGAATTACTTCAGTAGTCTCTAGAGTATACTGAGGTTAACACTAGTGTTAAATAAGAGAAGTATACTTGTTTTCTTTTCTGTATTTTTGTATTGTAACTACATTGTATTGTGTCTATTGTACAGCTAGGTAACTTTTGCTGTTACATTTTCTAAACTCATAAATACATGTATAATGTATACATTTTGGTAATGCACAAGGCTTAATTAAATAAAATCGCAAATACGATTAAATATGATTGCAAACAGCACCCTAAAAAATAGAAAAGTTTTTTTAACATTATGTTCAAAATATAAGATATTAATAGGCCTTTTACAGTGAGTTTTGACAATGAAGGCCAGTATATTTAGAAACAATATCAACATTTATGGGGAAAATAGAAATGTTCCAGTTATAGTCCATCGCTTATCTCGCTTATATAAATTGTGTTTTTGATATTTTGTTTAGAATTATTTTTTTACCACATGTGCACAATATTCAGTGCATAAAGCATGGAGCATTAGCGCTTACACAACCTAAGAATGCTATTTTGTTATAAAAATCTGTCTTGAATTTTTTTTTTGTTTGTTAGTAGTCATTGATTCTATCAGAACCAGAGAAGCTTATGATTACATCACTCTCTTAAAGCCATGACAGATTTACCTTCCTTAATTTGTTCCTAGAAAATGGAAAAAAAAAAATCTACAGTATATTACTCATCATACTCATGTCAGCCTCTGTTCTTGGTCCAAGACCTGACTCTGAGAAACACCAGTCCTTCACAGAGCTGATAATTTTACACTACACAAGCCAAACAAAATCAGTTCATTTTGTCCTATCCAAATGTGGAGATTTAACACTGCTAAATTCCTTAACTGATAAGATGTGACACATTACTCTGTGCAACGAAACCCCCTCACAAGTCCTGTCTCTTTTCTGGAATGGGATCATGCACCCTGCCTGTATTACAGCAGCTCTTATTAAACGCTTTACCCCAACAGTCTGAAACTCGCTTGCCACCAAGCTTCTCCTTCAGTGCTGTGGAGTACCAACCATGATTAAGAGTATCATGATTAAAGTAAACGTTTACTACTCTCGGGTTCACAATGTGTGTCATTTATAATTTGGTTTATTGTACAGGGGATATATGACAAGCAGGGTTTATTTGACATTTCAAGATAAGTAGGCTCAATATGTTTTCTCAAACCAGGTATACAAAAGGTTTTTGCTCACTTTGGGGACATGGCATGTGCACTGAGAATCAAGTAAAATGATAACTGTTTAAATGAATATATAATGAATATATCGAATGACGTTAATAAAAATGTGGGATAATTTTAGATATCTAGCAGACATTCCAGACAATGCTACTATTACATGTAGGGCAAAATCAGCACAGTATCAAATCTGTTATGTAGTCCTGTGAGTTATTCATTTTCCAAACATTCAGGATTTTATAATGTTGCATCCCATTAAGATTACAGTTTTTTTTAATGTCTAGTATTTAAATCTACGCAGTGAGTTTAATACAAACAAAATTGTATTCTGGATTTGTTGAAAGGTTGAAAGAGTATGTTTGTGCTCTGGTGAGGATTGTGAAATTTAATTATTGTTCTTGGCAATCTGCAGAAGATGGAAAACCAAGAGTCATAATAGGTTTTATTGGATAATTAAGATTTTTTTATGGGAGATTTATATATAACTTTTATTTACTCATAATCCCTGAAATATGTGGCTTGATATCTGCTTTCTGCATCTTGCTCTGCGCAGACGCTCATATTAGACTGCTGGAGCTCCACATTCCTGCTCCTGTTTGTGTTGGGCCACTGCGCATAGATCTGAGAGGTATTTACTCTTATTTGTGCTTCTCAGTACAACAGCTGGACCACCCAGTCCACTAAACATGTTTTCAACTGAAGCTACAGCCCAAGCCTCAACATCAACCTTTAACACCACCCTCAAAAGTTCTGGATCCTGGAAGCTGGGCTTCAATGCAACAGACACACCTCACCAGGGACCGTCAAACCGTCCAGCTTCAAAATATAAAGAATACAAAGTGCCTGCGATAAGTATGTTCTGCCTTGCTTCCACTGACCTTGTAAAATGAAGGAAGTGACGCCTTACCAACATGAGACAAATGATAATATCTCCGAAAGGCCACTGTATACTTAAGTGCGTGGGAATCAGACATTAAAGAGAAAATGGAAATGCACCGATTGAAAGGACAGAGGAAACATTAAGCCATTAGCGGAGGCACCTGAGATCAGATAAAATCCAGAGCAGAGGTGGGGGTGTCTGTTATAGTGTGGATCTGACTGGCAGTGAGCAGCCGCAGGCCCACAGGAAACCTGGAGATGATCTTCAGCCTCTGGTGGCTTTGGCCATATGCCCCATTACTCTTTGTGCCAGGGGGAAATCGTGACAGGGACAATGGAGGTAAAAGTGAGTGGGACACCACACACACTTTGCTTTGCCGAATGGGAGCTTACGTTTTGTGAGTTTTAGATGGGGATTTGTGGCTGGTGTTGTTTTTATGTTGAATTTTAATCACATCTTCCAAGAAATAGACACGTGAACATTATTTATATATTTTCTGTGTCTGTGTTTCTGTCTTCATTTGAGTAAATAATCATCAACATTTTCCTGTCATTAACATCTCTCTCTCTCTCTCTCTTACAAATGTGAAAAGAAATCCCTCACTTTAACCAGGTGGAATCATGGGGTCTAGTTCTGTCTGAAGGATGCTCATCGGCACACAGACATTTAGCAAGTTGTACAAATCAGACAGAATATGAATGTGTTTTCGAAAGTGAGGTTTGACTTCTTTTTGTGTTTCTTATTTGAGTAATAGGAAGGAAGATTCTGCAGTCAGTCATTTCAAATGCAGGCGTGTTTGCTGTCCGACACTTTTAAACCTGAAACTGCCATGATAATGTTATGCATGATTGTGGCAGTAAGAGAATAATAAAACAGAGATTTATGTTAAATTTTTTTAAAATGCAGATTTCAGAATATTGCTTACCAACTATATCCAGACACAAATGGCAAAGTGCCATTTAAAACTCATTTTACATAATTGTTTTGTCCGTCATTTACTATTACAAACAATTTGGCATCTTGATCTTAGTGATTAAAAAAAAAAGGAAAAGGGAGGCTAAAGAACAACTCTCATGTATAACTATGTATAACTATAATAATGTATAGATTGCACTGCTCTCATCTCAGAACAGTAAATGTGGATTTGTCACTGCTATTCTCCAATCAAATGGGGTATGTGAAACAGTGGTATGTGAAACAGTGATGCTCGTTTCTGATCAGGGTGTCTGCAGATGTTCCAGCTTCTCGCTAGTTCTCATGGTAACCCATGAAATTCTCAGTGGTGTATTATCTCTCTGTAAAATGCTGCTTAGCCAACACTTTCTTTTATTGCTCCATTTGTTTATACTGACACACCACTTCACAAGGACATAGTTTACTTTTTAATTTCAGTCATTATTTTAGTGCCCTACAGGGCATTTTAATAATGTGTGAAGAAGGAAATTTAGCATAAATAGAGCAGGTAGGTTTGTGGCTGATTTTATAACTCTCACTAGAATTAACTGTGCTTGTTTGGTTGTGTAGTTGTAGAGCAGCGGGTGGGTTTGTTTTATTAGGCACCTGCTGTCTCTAGTGTTCGACTCCTTAGAGTCGTACATTTGTGGTGCACTATCAGTGTTGTACAGCTTCCTGTGTGCATGTGCTTTCTGTTAAATGTACACTTAGAAAAGGTCCTCAGCATAGGACTTGCTCTCCTATGGCTTTTTCCCCTCTCGCAAACACAAAAAGAAAAAAACACACATAGACACATCTACACTCGCCCACCCATCCAGACAAGTGTGTGTGATGTATATAGGTGAGTCATGCGTTTATCTGGAGGGAACAGGGAAAGAGCCTGGAACGAGTGAAAGAAGTGAAGCGGCAAAACGAGTTTATACGTGTTGAGTTTGGAAACGGTACCAGAAGATTTAAGCGGATGAATTGGTTCCCAAAAAGAAACAGCACTGGATCCATTGTCTGGCTTTGGTTTGGGGATCGCAAGGAAGATGCTGAACAAACAACACTTTCTGCAAAATGCGCAACAAATCTGCTGCCACAAAGGGTAGCGGTGCCAGAAATTTGTTTAACCATTTGAAATGCCATACTACCATTTTCATTTATTTCAGAGCTGGTAGAAGTGTTAAAGTTAAAAGTTGTGTGTGATTGCCTGGGCTGAGTAAATAGTGTTTAGTGAAATGTAACTGGTTGTTATTTCCCTCTTTTTGCATGCAGGTTTAATATTGTTTAAGTCGAAACCACTAATGAATATTAACAGGGACATGAGTTTTAACACAGACATGTTGCAGGGGCTACTAGAATCATCATACTGGTGGGTCTGTATGCATCAAAGTGTTAAATAGAGCATTTATAAAGTTACTTCAAAGAGATTTCAGTGTATCACAATATATACAGTATACAGTGTATCATGTTATAGCTTACAAAAATATCACAATATACTTTATAGGCCATATATTATATATTGTGTTGTATTATATCCACTAAATACAGGATTTGCTTTGAGATCTACCAGGAGTGGGATTAAATGAACATTTCTACACACACACACCTCTAATGCGCACTTCGCTCTTCACAGGGAAACAAAACGCACTCAGAGGAACATGCTGTTTGCTCTCTTCTGTATATATGAGCTCACAGATGCCCATGATTGGTTAGTGTTGCACTGAGAACAGTGCACATTTCTTGGACGCCTGGTCACGGATGACTGTGACATCATTGGGATTTGACCTCGATCTCCCAATGACAGGGGTTTGGCCACTGGAAAGACCCATCAGTCTAGTTTTATTCTGAGCAAAATTTAAGGCAGATGTTCTCATGGTGTATCTGGAGTCAACAGTTGTGATAAAATAGCTCATTTCAGCTAGTACCAGGGAGTCCTACATTCCTACATCCTTAAAAGCCTCTCTCCCCATATTTAATTAAATGCATTCCTGGTTGGTATGCTCAAAATAAATGATACTACAGTACTATGAGTTATCCGTGTATCAGTTATTCACTGCAGTGCTGAAGGAGTCTATAGCTCAAGTGCTTGTGGTCTCTCTATTAAGCACAGATGAGAGATATAAATACAGGGATGTAAGTATTCTTGTCCAGTTGAACCATGAATCTGCACACACTCATTGTCTCATTATCATACTAATACCCTCTCATGATTAGACATGTCAAGTCAAATATTCTTTCATTTCCACTCACTCAGCTATTATTCACTTCTTAGACCACTTTCGCAGTTTTCTTTTTATAAAGAAGATATTCGTCTAGGTGCTGTGTGTTTCTCTAAAGTGTCTTGCCTGTAGCCTTAATACGCAGACATTTGGGCAGAAAGCCATACAACTATTGGATGTTATTATGTGGCCACTAAGTCAGTGTTTGACAGACGGTTATTATAAATTCAACATTAATTGCACGGTTGTACTGAAGCCGATCCATTGGTGGATGCTCTGCTGTGAATGATATGGAGATGAACCATGACTAAGCAGGCTTTTTATGGGGGCTGAAGGTGGCAATAGTACTGTTTCAATTTGGTTGCTGAGGTTAGTTTAGTCTTTGGAATCTTTGACAAGTCTTGTTCAGATTCAAGGCTAAAAAATTTATTGGATTTTTTTTCTTTCTTTCTTAGATATAAACTCCGCCAGGATTGAGACACAGATTTGCAGCCTCTTTCTGTGGTGTTCATGTCTTCATAAAGGGTTTTATCATTCAGTGCTTGGTTAATTGAGACCCAAACAATGACAAATGGATGTTTGTCAGTGTAAAAAGAAATTAAGTCAAAGGTTTTTTTTTTTCCATCTTGAAGTAATTGCTGAATTTAGTGTGTGGCCAGCTCATAAAGTTGCAATGCTTTTATCTGCTCTTGCTCCCCCTTTTATCCCTGTGTCATGCTTTCATTGTTTTTTTCCATTATAAATAACATTTTTTATTTCATTATTAAGGAAAGAACTCTGCCTAATGGTACAAAGTAAACAGATCATGCCTTCTGCATTCGGCTTCTAATTTGCTCCAGGATTAAAGATACATAAATCAAAACCTGCTCACTGAAAAGAGCACTTCATCCAGTTTGTCTTGTCGTTATTAGCTTTGTCTTTCATATAGTCTGAACTGTGAGGCACAACCACAGTCCCAGTATTAGCACTCTGCCCTTTTCATAACTTTGCCTGCTGTCTACAGTAGCTTTGTACCATCTCTGTTCAGTCCTTGATACATAATTACATAGACAAGGGAGAAGTCCAGTGGGCTTCAGGTCATATTTACATGAGGACACTTTACAGATGACACTGGTCCTATTCCGGGATAGATATTGAGTGGATACCAGCAAAGAACGGTAGAACAGATACCTGAGAAAAAGAGAGTGCTGTTCCGTAACAAATGGAAAAGAGTGGAATTGGATTTGGACAAATATTTTTTTTAGAACTGGAAATGTGTACATATAAAGACTGGGTGGTATTTTTTCGTAGGATTGATTTTATTATATGTATCCTTTTTACTTTATTATATTTAGTAACAATGCCTCATGATGTTTGAGAGAGCTACCACACACCAGATATTTGTATTTATGTAGGCCTGCACATTCTGGACAAATAAATATAAAAGTTAGAGTCTATTTTAGCATCTGTCCATAACTGTATCAGACTCATAGGGACTGCTGTGGATGGGAATTGCCCATGGTCAGTTTCTTATATAAATATCTTTCTTTTTGACTGGCAGTCTCATGGTTGTCTTGGAAACTGGATTTTCTAGTCTGTAGCTGGCTGATTATGCACTGGCCTTTTAAGCATAATCACATGCTGCGAAGCTCTCATATACAATACTCATTATTATGAGGTGAGCCCAACTAAAGCTGGGCTTTTATGACTGCTGTATAGACCTGTGGAAACAAATGATCCCCTGTCATCATCTCCCAAGTCTCATATACAGTCAGTGGAAAACAACATGACATCAAATGGGCACCTGGCTCCATCATTGTCTGCTCAAACTAAACAGACATACCAACTTTGATGCTGGAAGCCAAGCTGTTGTAATACAGCAGTTTGCGTGGTGTTAATACAGCACAAATCCCACCATTAATCTCTTCCACTATCTGCTGCCTGTGATTCACACAACTGAGTAGAGAACCTCTGACTAATATAGTGGACATAGTGTTTGAAGGCCCAAAAGCGTTGTATTACATTGTGATGTTTATATACCTCTGAATGTTTTAGTATACTAATCTGAGAATGGCTATTCCCAATAGACACAGCAGAAAAGTGCTCTCAGCCTCATGAAGAGATCGTGCATTTGAATCTTAACCATGCCACAGAGATCCATGGCCAGGAACTAAGGCAGCAAGTGTGTTATGCTGCCTGTTGATGCAGCATAATTAGCAGGTTACCAACTTGGGGCAGAAAGATTTCGGGGTGGCTAAAATTATGACTTAAATACTTCATTTTAATTTTATCCCAGTGTTTTTGTTACATTTCTCTGCAAATGGTTTGGCAATACTTTTTGTAGTTCCACACTAAGGTCCATAGCAGGCATAACCAATTGCTCAGAGTTGTATTCTATATTCAGCGCTCTCTCTCTCTCTCTCTCTCTCTCTCTTTGTTTGTCTCTAACCCACATTCATCCTTCACTCTCATTGTCAGTGTCCGAACTGCTTACAGCCACCAAGCTATTCGGATTTGCAGTGTAATATGTTAGGAGGTCTGATCAGGGGAGACCAGCTGATCCTACCCTCAGGTCAGTGAAAACTTAGATGTTATTACTAAGCAAACACTCCAAATTTGATCCAAATAATATTGGCCTTCTTTTGTTTGAGACTCTTTTTTTTTTAATTTCAGTATGATTTGTCTTATAATCTTTTGCATATACATACAAGCTTTTACATAAATATGGTAAAGAGAGACAGAATATTCTCCATTTAGTTTTATGTCTGCTTTGTAAATGGCTGGCCAGATCCAGAAGTGCTGTACAGTAAATTCAATGAAAGTAATTTGAAATGAAATCACTTCAACCTCACAGTGACTTCTTGGTGGAAATAGGGCTGATCCATCATATGACTAATCTATTGGCTGGCAGTGAAGGCTGGAGGATTGTTTGTTTGTGTGTGTATGCATGACCAAATGATAACAGAGAAATTGTTAGATTCTTTTTTTTTAAATAGTGGATTGTGCACAAAATCGGAGAATTAGTCAGTGTATTCATACTGCACCTAATTGAGCATGGGGAAAACTTATAGTATTGACACTCTTTGTTCGGGTATTGTGGATGAAATTTCCTCTTTTGTTATATTGTTTTCCTTTTGGTATGAGAATTTCTGGTGGTGCTGATGTACTTTTTTAAGGATAAGATCTTCTCAGTCTCTAGAAAGCCGAGACTCTGATTAATGAAACATACAATAGAGCATGTGCAGCAATGAAGAAAATGTGTTGCTGCATCACAAACACCCACAAGTGACACCCTTCTTAGCGATGCCAGGAGGTAGCCCTAGTGCACGTTAAATGGCTTTTATATGGAAGGAGGCAGCTTTTGACCTGCATTTTAAAATGCTTACATAATTACTTCCTTTACTCAATGTGCTAACTCCTCTTTAGACAGTGGAGTCTGTTCACACAAACAAATGGTCAGTGACCCACCAGCTGGCAGTATCTTACATAGACAGCATCACATAGTGCATGCAAGCCCTTGCTATTCAAAGGACTGGCTTGGGCACATTCTCTGAGGGTGTTGCTGTCAACATCCTAGCCAGGTTTAGAACATCTGTGTATTGGTGGGATGTGACCATGTGTAATTTTCTGAATAATTGTAACAGCTCTGTCTTCCATCAAAAAGGCTCATGTAGCCTTTGAGTTGAGCTTTATGTCTGTGAACTGCATAGTATGCACAGGTGGTATATGACTTCTCATAATTCATATTAATCTGGATTGTGACTTTCTGTTGGAACTGTTCACACAGCAGTCATTTGTCCAGGTAGGGGACTATATTATATCATGTCATATCATATCCAGACATCTGCTGTTGCAGTGTGACTTTATGTGCAACGCAATGTACATCGTCATAAGTCTGTTTTACTGAAGAGGCCAATCTCCATTCCGACAGAATTAATCTCAAGCCTTGGATTTCTACATCTGTTATTGCAGCCAATATCCCCTTTCTTTTATCAAGCTGTAGTTTAATTATTGGGGTTTCCTGATCAGGGCCAATACAAATATCAATTATTAGTAATTGAGGACGCAGATAACCAATATTTGGGGCCGATACTCACTCATTCATTCATTTTCTGTACCGCTTATTCCCAGTTACGGGGTCACGGGGGAGCCGGTGCCCAGCCGGCAACTCTGA
>JANCOA010000045.1:13261097-13279369 GCA_024363135.1 Leptodoras oyakawai
TGGCCACAAAAGGAGGCCCTACACCATACTAATAAATTATTGTGGTCTAAAATGACAGGTGTTTCAGTTTCATTGTCCATCCAGAGGCATTAATGGTACTTTATTGGCTTACTGGTTATTTTAACACCAAAATGAGTGAGTAAATAAAAAGCAAGCACACGTAGTGTCATCATATGTGAAGCACAACAGCACCTCCTTGTGGAGAATTTCCTGATGTTAACCATGTGCGAGTGGGTGAGTGAGTGAGTGAGTGAGTGAGTGAGTGAGTAAGTTACACTTGAGGTGCTTTGCATCTAAAAACCCAAATTCATCATAGTATGATACCTCTGGCAATATCAGCAAATTAACACAATAGAGTTATTTAAAGAGTTCATTTTTTAAGCACAGGCACATAGGCAGCTCTAGACCGGCCCCAACACTAAAAATCCTGCATTTGAACATCTTGCCCCTCATCAGATTGCTGAAACAACCCAAAAAAATTTATACAGAAGTACCTAAATTCATTCTTTCCTCCAGGACTTCGCTGTTCAACATGGCAAAAATCACTTCACAATATAAAAAGAGGGATTTCATGTACCAAATCCAAACTAAATCATATGAACCATGTAGGAGCAGTATCAATGAGATGAAAAAGCCACTCTTTCAGTTTCTAGATGGAGGTGTTATACCAGAGTCTCACTATGGACGTGTGGAAATCATCATAACCATCCTAATCAATAACCTGAGGTTTGAGCCATATCACGCGATGCATGGCGAATTTATGACACGTTCCTGTTTGCATGGAAAGACGTAATAAATGAATTGTGTCCCCATTTCAGCACCTTGGAGATACCAAATAGCCCTTTGTAACTTAAAATCAGCAATATCTTGATATTGTGTAGCAAAGCTCACATGAATCTGATGAACCATCTAGGACAAGTATGTAAAATGTAACAGAACTCACAAATACCTCACGTCGTGTTGGGCATGGCTGGTACAATGTACTTCAAAGTTGTTTGTCTTGGGAGCCCCACATGCCTACCAAATTGAGTATATGTAGGTACAAATATATGCCAGGCACAAGTCCAAGCCTCTGTAACCAATGCTCTTGAGTGTCTTTTATAAATCAGTGTTAATAATAATATAATAAAATCCACTGTTTAATATATAATGAAATGTATTATCAATAATACTTAATACAATAATTATTATTTGCAATAAACAATCCCTCCATTGTGTTTATATATATATATATATATATATATATATATATATATACAGACTGTTAACAGTATGATTTTGTTGCTAAGCAACATAACATATGGGCAGAACAGTTACTTTGACTTTAAAAGTCTTTTGATTTCTAAACCCTAAGCAACTATTGCGATGCAGTCACAGGTGTGTGTAAATCTCGGATTTTAAAACCGAATCTGTTTTATAAGTATGTCCCAAAATCCCTATGTGAGAGCATAATGTGAGAGCACAAAAACATGGAGCAGAGTCAGAAGCCTCTCTGCTTGTATAAGGTTGTTTGTATTGAACCAGGTGTGAGTGTGAGTGGTCCAGAGCTCGGTTCTCTGGTCACCTAGACATAGCTCTGCACTCATTCTTGCCCTGCCTTCAGCTCTGAGCTTCAGTGTTTTTATCAGGAGGATTTGGAGACAACAGACCCGTAAAATGTGCCTGTGTCCACAAGGATCTAATACACAGACAAGGCTACAGCTTGTGGCATTGGTGACTTTGGGCTTTTGCATGGCTGCTGTTGATCTTGAGCTTGACAATTTAATCCTGTTTAGCATGGCACAAAGGGTATTTCACATTCCGCCAGTGCAAATTAAGCCTGTACAACAGCAATGTTCCAAGGCACTGTTCTGATCCAAGGCAATGATCTTTACTATTAAGTAATAAGGTGGGTCATTGTGTAATTTGATATGCCGTTATCTCCCTTTCCCACACTAGCTTCGCAGGTCTACTGAGAATAGTCAAGCCATATTACATTAACATCTACAATTATTCATGCTTGAGGATGCCTTTATCCAAACTGAGACATAATGTGATCCAAGAAAATACCAGTAATGACAATTTAACAAAAACAGCCATAATGGAGTAAGGTTAAATTTGGGGAACATAGTTTTTTCCTTAAAAGGTAAAACAGGAATACTGCTTTTATATTGTACATTTTTCTATACAATTGTAAAAAAAAAAAAAAAGAAAGAAAGACAAATGTCAAATGAAGTTGTTTTGGCAATCAGTAGATGGCAGACTGACAGATCTACATTAAAGCATGAAAACATCATTTTCAAATTCAAATCTGGCCTGTAGACATAGCTTAAGTGTTTAAAGAAACGATAAGCCAAAATGGAAAAAGCGTACGTGTCCTACAATGTATCTGCATTAGTGTGGACAAGACCTGCCTTACAAGTCAGCGATGAATAGCATTGTTGCTCACTAGCACCATTTTTTGTGTGTGTGTCAAATATTATTATAACTGCAGTTCTTCATGTAAACATATTACTTTTCTAATTCTCAAGATATTTTCTGAACAGCACAGTAAGTCCTCATCCAGGTGGTTTGGAAGTGCTTTTTAAATGTTTTTCCACATGACACTAAGATGGAGCGTGCTCTGTTTGGTTGCCATGGTTTTGGTGTTATGACTATAAGTGATGTGTTGTCACTGGCAGCGACACGGCTTTGTGTGTGTAATTTGAGAATCGTGATGAACTGCAACACCATTGTAGACAGACAGGAGGATCTGTCACCACTTCACAAACTCATCTATCTCATCTGTCCAGTCAAGGCATACAGATACAAATGCAGACACACAAACAGATTTGAAGGAGAAGACTATGATTGGGTCATGTTTGTGCTTGACACAAGTGTGTGTGCGCATCCAGCTTCTCAAGTCTCCATATAAATAGGGCTTGGGGTGTTCCCTGTGAAAAGGGAGCACCTAGTGGAAAGGTTATAGTAGTGGGTGATTAATTAGCTAATTAGCACCGTGATTAAGGAGACTGAGGAGGCGATGTAAGCATGTGGGCAGCTGCAGGCTGAGCCGCTCCCGGCTGGCGCTCTCATTTTTTTCCTGTTCATCATGAAAAACTGTTGAGTCAACTGATCTCTGTGGTGCTATTTTTAATATCACCACCCTGATTTATTTAGTGCCTGTGAGGATGTTCAAGACTGAAGCTACTGAACTAATGAATGACTTTTGTAGAGCAGACTTTTTGCACGAGTCCATGTACAAAGCACCCATCATAAAAAAGAATACTTTTACCTTTCACAATATATTGCAAGTGTAGTAGTTAGGCTGGTTTTTCAGATACTGTGTGTATGTGTGTGCGCACTGAGTGATCTGGGGCATTGAAATGAGACATATGGATGTCTGTTGAGTTAATAAGAGACATTATGGCCTGTTCACTTTGGTGTGTTACTAAACTGCAAGTTGAACAGACTATAATAATGAGTAAGTTATAAAAAGACAGGAAGGTTTTCCTAGCTGCCCTTTATTCATATGACATTTTAATTATATATCCGCTATAGCCCTGACTTACAGTCCACTGTGGAATTTTATCTATGATTTCATTTCTTTTTCATTTTCGTGAGTGCATGCTTTGGCACTATATGTGTTCAATTTGGGGTCAGGTTCAATTTTCAAGGAAGGTTTTGTTCATTTGTTTTCCTAAATGAAGCTTATTAATACCCTTTGCAAAAGCCTCCAAAATTCTTGCCAACCTGATTAATACATTCATTAGTTGCTGTTGTGGTGATGTTGACTAGTCAGGCAGTGGGGAAAAAGAAATCAGGTAAATGTACTAGTCTGAAACGGTTTTAGGCTAGATTACGTCAATTCTACAGACATCTGCACAAGACTAGTCTATTTACTAGTCTGTTTATTTCTATTGCTTTACTGTTCCTTTAACACTTTTATATCAAATAGAGAGATGTGCAGAAGACCATTCCAGATCATGATCATTCTAGTAGCAGAAAAAATCTCCATTTTGGTAAAAACCCATTTGTTATTGTGCTGAACTGACTTCCATTGGGCTTTTTCAGGTCATCTCACTAAAAGAAGGCCACAGACAACTGACAGTTGAATTTATTCCAAAACTTCAATAGGTTCAATAATCTTAGATTATTTTAAAGTACTACTACAAACCCCATTTCTAGACAAGTTGGGACACTTTCTACAAATGCAATAAAAACTGAAATCTGTAATTTGTTAATCACTTGAACCTTTATTTAACAGACAAAAGGACAACAAAAACATTTTCAGTGATTTGAGGGTAGAACTTAATTCTCTTTGTTAAATATAAACAAATTTAAAAATTAATGGCTGTAACACACTCAAAGAAAAAATTGGAGCAGAGGCAAATATGACTGAAAAGGTTCCATAGTTAGCAGTTTAACTGGTAACAGGTGAGGTCATCAAGATCAACTTCATGAGAGAATTGTCAGTCAGTTCAAATACAATGTTTCTCAGCACAAGTTTGCAAAGAATTTAGGTCTTTTACCATCTAGAGTTCATAATATCATGAAAAGTTTCAGGGAGTCAGGGGAAACCTTGGTTTATAAAGGCCAAAGGTGGAAACTGCTGCTGAATGTCTGTGACCATCAAGCCTTTTTTGAGAAACCATCATGTTACTATGATGGCCATAGTTCAGTTCAGTTCAATTCAACTTTATTTCTAAAGTGCTTGTAACAGTGGCCATTGTCTCAAAGCAGCTTTTATCACTCACTGTTATCCCTAACGAGCGAGCTGGTGGCAACGGTGGCAAGGAAATCTCCCTCACATGATAAGAGGAAGAAACTTTAAGAGGAACCAGACTTAAAAGGGAACCCATCCACATTTGGGTGATACTGAATAGTGCAGTAAAAAATAATCCCTAAACTGAGAAAAACTTTTTACTAAAAAAAACTAATTTTAACCAGTAAACTGATTAATAATTTGACAAAAAGTCCACACTGTTGAAGATGTATCTGCAGCATCCAAACATCCCAGTTTACCAGAACACTCTATGCCTATGAACCCTCCAGATCTGCACCTTTACCTAAGAGAAGAGCTAGTGACAAAAGGCTTGACTAACAGTTTTCATCCTAGACTTAAACACTGAGACTGTGTCTGAGTCATGAACACTAATTGGAAGGCTGTTCCATTACTGTGGGGCTTTGTAAGAAAAAGTTCTGCCGCCTGCTGTAGTCTTCAATGTGCGAGGTACCAACAAAGAGCCTGCACCTTTTGATTGAAGTAGGCGGGGAGGATCATAACAGACTTAAAGTTCACTCAGGTACTGCAGTGCAAAACCATTTAGTGCCTTATAGGTTAATAGAAGTATTTTATAATCAATGCAAAATTTGACTGGAAGCCAGTGCAGTGTGCATAAGTCACATGGGCTCGGAAGTACTTTGGAAAATCATTGTCATTTAACACAGTCCACCGCTGCATCAAGAAATGCAACCTGAAACTGTATTATGCGAAGAAGAAGCGATATATTAATTTTGCACAGAAATGCAGGCGAGTTCTCGGTGATGTACCAAAAGACAGTGGAAACGTGTGCTGTGGTCATAAAAGTCTACATTACAGATTGTTTTTAGGTAAAAATGATGTTGGATTTTATGTCCTAAAGATGATAAAGACCAACCATCCTTTTTGTTACCAACAAAAAGTGCAAAAACCAGCATCTGTGATGGCATGGGAGTGCATGAGTACTAGCGGCATGGGTGATCTACATCATATATACTGTATGTGTATGTGTGTGTGTGTGTGTGTGTGAAGGTACCATTGATGCAGATGATTATACTGGTATTTTGGAGAAACATATGCTGACTTCAAGATCTTTTCCAAGGAACTCTATTTCAGTAGCACAATGGCAGGCCTCATTCTGCACGAGCTACAACAGTGTGGCTTGACTGCTCTGCCTGCAGTCCAGATCTGTCTCCTATTGAAAATGTTTCAGAAATCGAATTAAGGCTGACAATGCTGTGCTAAAAACTCCTTATGCTTATTTAACAGTTTCTGTATCTTATTATAATATTGCTCCTTTTATTATTTTTTTAAAGAATCAATCAAGAATGCATTCTGACACCACCCTGTGTTAGAGCATTATTTTAAAACATTTTACATGATGTCAGTATCATTTAGGAACGGTGGAGGTAATTATACTCCTAAGTAATGCAGCATTCTAATTAAGAAAAAAACAAAAAAAGCTATAAAGCATAATGAGTACTTTACAGCTGCTTTGGTAATATCATTAAATAGCATTATCATTGGTTTGCTTTCTGAGGCCCTGACCTCAGTACTGCTCCATTTCCTTTTCTTACCTCTTAATGAAGTCAGTGACAGAGAGAAGCTGAGAGCAGTGCAGAACAAAAGCTATTCACCTGTTGAGGAGAGAGGATTAAAGAGCCCATAAACACATGAATAGCCGCCAGTACGAACTGTGATTCAGGCCCCTCTCTCATAGACACACACACACACACACACACACACACACACACACACACACACACACACACACACAAACACCAATTGCAGCTCATTCATTTATATAACCTGAACACAAGTAATCATTCACAACATTAATACAATTAAAAATTTGGACAGCTGACCAGGTGAAGGTTCAGGGCCTTTCTCAGGGGCCCAGCAGTGACAGCTAGGCTTTGGGATTTGAACACATGATGCCTTAACCACTGTTCTACACTTGTAATTCCTCTGAGTCGTCAGAAATGGGAACTGCAATAAGATTTAGATTTATGGCATTTGGCAGACAACCTTATCCAGAATGACTTACACTTATCTTTATATTTACATTTGTACAGCTGAGCAGTTGAGGGTTAACAGTCTTGCTCAAGGGGCCAACAGTGGTAGATTGGTGATTCTGGGATTTGAACTTATGACCTTCTGATCAGTAGGCCAATGTCTAAACCACTGAGTTACAATTGCCTATAAAAATAGGCGCTAATAGAGGCCCATCGGGACAGAAATCATGCTGCATTCGGCTGAAACTCGTAACTCTATATTTCCAACCACTGAACAGTAAAAACTAAAGTAAACTGACTCAGAGTTCTTTCTCCTTACTTTTGTGAAATGCAACATTATGCTCACTCTATGAATCTTTTATTGGAGGAGGACCAGTGGATAGGAGAGGGCTGCCAGGTCTGTTTTTTTCCCACCAAATTATGGTAGGTTAAAGCAAATATAGGAAAATAATTCATATTAAATAGAATGCATTTCCACAAAAGGGGGCAGTGTAAGAATAGACAGTGTGTCTATAATGTACAGAACCAGTATTGTTGTAAGGTATATTGTAAACATTGCGAAAATGTAAGGGGGATTATCAGAAATGCATGTGCTCCACCGTGATCTTGTCTCCCAAGAAAAGGGCTGAGAAAAAGAAGCTGACTGTGACTCTCTTTCCAATACCTGAAATGTTTGGGCTAGTTTTAGGTCTTTTGTGTGGATTTTGGGATATAGTTGGGATGGAAATTTTGCTAAAGCCTGGCAAACACATCAGCTGAAACAAACATAGTTGAACAAAGGTACACTCAAAATGTGCTACATTTTATACCGTATGACATCAAGCTGTTGACTCTCAATTGCCCATTACAGGATTCCACTAAAAATTGACTAGACAGTAGCGTGTATATATATAATTTAGCATAAAGTTAAGTGAGATAGCTTCATGACTTCATTTTATTTGAGGCTATGTCATCATTAATGTCATCCTGCCAGACCATAATCTATGTTCACAAGCCGCTGCTGACACAAACACAAACCTAATTGTGCCATTCAAGCATCAATCTATTCAATTATTTATTCCGGTCTTTGTCCTAGGAGGAATCACAATTGCTACAAACCCCAAACACACTCACTCAAACCCTCACTACACACTCAACTAAAGTCAGCTCACAGTGGTTCACATTCATCATGGAAGCTGGATGTGAGAAGGAGGAGGTGGTCCCAAAAAGATGAAAGAAGAGTGTGAAAGAAGGAGAGGGAAAGAACAAATGGAAAAAGACATAAATAACTGTGAGGAAGGGGGACATGGGGCTGTCAGAGAGAGGCAAAATGCAGAGCAGATGTCTCGGTGGCGCTGCAGTACACAGCCACACAACTGTGCAAGGAATTACCTTTATGCTTTACTTCAGGATCAGATTGACACAGAGAAAAGTTTACTTTTTAGTGCATTTATTTTTGCAAATCCTATGTAAACATAAACTGCATATTCACACTTAATCAAAGCAGGCATAACAGTCATAGTTTATAAGTTTATTATCTTAATTTGAATTATGGAGGCTTTGAATGGCACTCTGTAAGAAAATGTGCGCTGAATCACTTCATGTAAACCAGCTTCACACTGGTTCTTTGTAGATAGGGTTCGGTGTATTCAAAGATATGTTTGTTTGTGATTTAGTGAAAGACACTGTAAGAGATAAGCTCACTCATGCACATGACTCTCTGTTTGCAGCTAAATGATGCACTACATGGCCAAAAGTATGTGGGCACCCAGCTATCATAACCATATGTGCTTTTTAAACATCCTGTTCCAAATGTAGTCCTATCTTTGCTTTTCCACACTTCAAGGATGACTTGGAGGCTGGATGAGGGCATTTGTGCTCACTGTGTTAGTGAGGTCAGGCACTGATGTCAGTGGGGCTGAGGTCAGAGCTCTGTGCAGGCCACTCAAGTTCTTCTGTGCCAAACTTGCCAAAACATGTCCTCATGGACGTTGCTTTGTGCAGAGGGGCATTGTCTTGCTGGAAGTTCCAGTGAAGGGAAACTGTAATGCTACAGCATACAGATACATCCTATACAACTGTGGACTTCCGATCTTGTTGCAACAGTTTGGGGAAGACCCGCATAGTGGTGTGATGGCCAGGTATCCATAAACCTTTGGTCATATAGTGTAAATTAATTTAAACCTTTTGACACTTTTCAAAATTGTCAAGAGATATAAAAACATGCCCATACTCACAAAACTGTGTTCTATAGTAAGTGGCATAGGGGAGGCTGGCTGTAACTGCACAGACACCATCCCTGTTTTTTCATTCAGCTTGTGAAACTTTAATGAGTCAAATATATGGCAACAGACAAAACAAATAGCTATAGTGAAGAGACTAATTTAAGTAATTTATCTCCTCCCACCTTTAGGTTATTCTGAGTTCAGAGAAAGACGAGGCTTTAAACTGAGGATCAGGAAGACATCCAAGTAGACAAAAGATAAAAATCAGAATAATAAGCCTAGTTATACACTTGTTAAGTAGTTGTTTATATACTTTTATTAAAAGAGTCACTGTTTATTTATGTATGATGATGTAGACTGCAGTATCAATAAAAGCAATGTTGTATTTGAACTGTGAGTGTTTTCGGCATGTTTAATTAAGTAATGTACTGTTTCATGTGCACTGTAATTTGGGCAGCATCAAAGAAAATTGTTATTCTTCTACGATTTCTGTTGTAAATAAAAGCAGCCACTTCAGTTATATGGAGTGTAACTTCCTCCATAAGTGTTGAATACAGTGTGTTGCTAGTAACTGCTGTCTTGCTTGGAGAATGGCTGAGTATAAAATCACAGCCATTCTCCCTGCTCCAGCTGGCCAAGTGTTGTTCCTTCGGCCAGCTTTGATGTACGGTCTCTGTCCTGGACGGTGCAGGTCTGTCCCACAGCTGGAGAGAACTCCGCCCTCATTATGTGTGCACGCTATGGCTCAGCCAAGTGCTGATTTTTATCCTTTGCACACTACACCAAAACTTCTGCAAACCTGTTAGACCAAAACTCATAATGTGCATGATGTTAGAACATAAATATAAAAAGTGTGAGTAATTTTGCTGTTGACATCACTATAAAATTTCAGTTGTAAGTAGTCTGTATTCACTGAAACCTAGGCATTCTCTTTATACTCATATATATTTATATTTATAAACAGGCATTGAGATATTGTAGCATTGTTTTGAGTTACTGGAAATACAGATAAATAATGCAGTGGCTCTGTGTTCTTTGGAGCAAGGTTGTATTTATTCTGTCCTTTCACCTCCAGTTCTACACAGCTGGACAAAGCTGACTGACTCACTCAGCACCCTGGCCATTCTGCTCAGGTTTCTGTTGGGTGTTTTACCAGCAGTTTCACAGACTCGGTGGCCGGGTAAACGAACAATAAAATGGATTGCTGGTTGCTTAATGAGAGCTTGGTGTGGTCCTGCACTGGCCGTTAAAGCTTGTGTGTGTCCGGACAGCAAAGGCTGTCACAGGGCTGCGTAATAGAATAGCAGCAGGATAGCGGAATCCTTTCCAGATGCAGCAGGTGTGGAAAGGCTTAAGCGATGCATGTGGGCCTGTGAGAGGGAGGTTTGGAAGTTCACTAAGGTCAGAGGCTCTGCAGGGTCACTTGTTTGAGGCCCAGGACTAAAGAGGACTGCCAGAAAGGGTCGCACGCAGCAGCAGGACACAGCTTCCAGGTTTGTTTTTTTTTATATAGAAAAGAGTAGCATAAACATCATCAATGATGACTGGCCAAATAAATCTGTAAGGCATTAAACAGAATTAATAAGCATAAGATAAAAAAAATTAAGCTTGTTAGAAATAAATTGCAAAATGTAAAGTCATTAAACCTTCCTGTGATAGAAAACATAAAGGAAAAGCTTGACCTCTGGTTATTACATAGCACTTACACTGAAGACTTCTTCCATAATTGGCAAGTAAACATCTCTTTACAGAAAGCTTTACCATATAAATAGATATACTTTTGCTTTACATTTGTTAAAGGACATGTTTTTTACTCCATTTATTATTAGACTTAGACTGTGTGGCACATCCGAATCCTAGTGAAGCTGTTCCTGTGAAAATGGTAATGTATTAGAATGAGTTCATTAATGGACAAATGTGATTTGGATTATTTCTGGCACTCTTATCAGAGGTGCTGTTACAGAAAAGTAATCAGTAACCAATCATAATTGAAAATGCAATACTGCCGTTTTATAAACATGATGACATTACAAGTTGTTTATATGATCAGATACACCATATGGACCACCGTATTGGGACACACATCTTAATGGTATGGGGGGGTGAGGCAACTCCATGTTAATGCCTATGGATTTAGAATGGGATGTCATAAAAGGTGTAATGTGTAAGTGGCCCAATACTTTTGTTCGTATAGTGTATATGCTATATATATATATATGTGAATACTCCTCCTGATTATTGCATGCAGGTGTTTCATCCAAATCCAACAGGAGCATAAATCAAGCACACAGTATTGCAATCTCCATAAACAGAGTGGGCCATACTGAAGAGCTCAGTGATTTAAACATGGCACTGCCATGGATGGCACCTTTTCGACAAGCCAGTTAGTGAATCTTCTTCCTGGCTAGATCTTCCCTGGTCAACTGTAAGTGTTATTATTGTGAACTGGAAGCATCTAGGAGCAAGAAGAGTTCAGCCTTGAAGCGGTAGCCCACACAACCTCACAGAGAGGGGCTGCCAAGAGCTAACACGTATAGTGTGTAAAAATCACCTACCCTGTCTTGCATCACTCACCACAAAATTCCAAACTACATCTGGAAGCAACATCAGCAGAAGAACTGTATTTTGGGAGCCTAAGATCACTATGTGCAATGGTGCATAACGTCGGCTGGAGTGGTGTAAAGCACACTGCCACTGGACTATGAAGCAGTGGAAACGTTCTTTGAAGTGATGAATCATGCTGTAGCCCAGTAGCTGGCAGTCTGATGGACGACTCTGGGTTTTGCAGATGCCAGGACAGTGGTACCTACCAGAACACAAAGTGCCAACAGTACACTTTGTAGAGCAGGCATAATATCTGGGGCTGTTTGTCAGTGTTTAGGGTCAACCCCTTACTTCCAGTGAAGGGTAATGTTACTGCTACAACATACAACAACATTTTAGACAATTGTATGCTTCCAAATTTGTGACAATAGTCCAGCATGCTTGTGCAAAGTGAGGTCCATAAAGACATGGTTTGATGAGTTTAGTGTTGAGGAACTCCACACAGTCCTGATCACAACCCCATTGGAGTGAAGTGGAATTTTGGTTGTCAGCCAGGCCCTCTCATCCAACATCAGTGCCTGAACTCAGTACTCCCAGTAACCCTACTCCCAGAAGAGTGGAGGCTGTTATATCTTCAAAGGGGTGGCCAGATCCATATTAATGCCCATGGTTTGGAAATGGGATGTACAGAAAACCTCATATTGGTGTAATGGTTGGGTATACTTTTGGCCATATATTGTATGTTTTGGTGAATACTGTGGGTATTCTACCCCTAGCCTGGTCTGGGTGCTGCAGATCTGATTCTAATCAAATCATTAACTGTGACCACTCAACATTTCCTAACTGAAGTGTGGAGGAAGAAAGACACCTCCTGTGTTCTGTACACACCGCTGGAGAATGCATGGGTTTCACACAGCTAACAGCGCTGAAATATTGGTTTCAATGTAGTGTGATTCAGTGATTGACTTTTAATCCCAAATAAGAGAGTCAAGTTAGTGCAAGTTCATTTTAAATCCCTTTCTTAAAATGATATATTGTCTGTATTTGGAAATGTGATATAAAAACCCTACCATTTCTCAAGCTACAAGGAAGACATGATGTATCAAGGCTGTTCTCTGTCCTGGAACCCTGGCTGTCTGATCAGCTGAGTCACTGGCTATCTTGAAATGAAGACTAATCACTTAAATGTTCACTTTATTCATTTGTTATTTGAAAAGAAAATTGGCAAAACACTAGTGATCAACCTTGAGTCTGTTTTGAGGGTGACGCCAAAACACTTTTCTAAATGGGGTAGATAAGGGTGACTGCTAAATGCTGTAAATGTAAAAACTGTAGATAAACTGAATAGATAAAAATGTATAACTGTATAAAAATGGTCTCTCCCCAATTGTGCATACATTTGAATAGTTTCAGTTAGCCCTTCTTTTTCTTAGAAACATCCTGTTTTACTTCCAAAGCCTGGGTTATTGGTGTTGATTGATGGCATAGCTAATAATATATTTAAAAATTAATAGGCACGGTTTATGGCCCTTCAAGGCTCACAAAAATGCTGATGTGGCTAAAGCCGAATTTGAGCTTGACACCCCTGAAATAAGCAGTAAAAGCCATTGCAGACAGGCTGCATAATTGTTGGATGAAAAATGGGCTACACTCTGGCACCTTGTGTACTGAGTCAGAAATGTCATTCATCATAATCACATTATCTTGCATTAAAGTCAGCAGTTAGCTGGCTTACTGTGTTTGTTTAAGGGTATGTGGGGCTTTATAAGATTACTGTATGTTGTTAAAACACAAATCTTGTGTTGGCCCTGGAATATCAATACGCATGAATGACGTGGTGCTTAATTTGCTAGTACCATATTATATAACTTATGTCCCTAATATAAGGTCAACAGGTCAAATATAGCCTGCTGCCTCATCTCATTCAATCGGTGCAAACTTGATAAAGTTGAAACACTGTGTCGGACCTAGTACTTAACATTTTCACACTACAGCAGACCCATAACATAGCATTCTGCATGCGCTACTGCACAGCATGAGTGGGCTCATATCTCACAAGGCTGAAACGCTGCTTAAAATTGATTCCTTTCTGCTTTTCTACTCGTCTAAAAATGATTCAAAAATGCATCAGGTGTTGGCCAATAGTGTGATACAATGACTAACTCCAAATCCTGAAACATTTCCCACTGTATAGCGACCTACAAATATGTATGCTGAAAAAAGTGTGGAAACAAGAGCGATGGGATGCTATGTACTATACATGTGTGATCTTAGCATACAAGCCAATGTGACTTCCAAAGTCTTTTTGGAAAGTAGTTTGTTTTAGTCCACTAATTTGATTGGTTGAGTGGCATACTGGGACGTTTTGCTGTGTGTATCACTCCGCTCACCTGGGTTCACAGCGCAAAACTCCCACTCCTTAGTTCAAAAGTACAATAATGTTAGCAACGTTGTCAGCAGACATGAGATAATATACTTTTCAGCAATGTAATTTATGGCTTATGAAAGCTTGTCAGTTGAAGATGAAAAGGAAGACGGGAAACCCGTTTAATGGGATTCAAGTCAGGACTTTGTCTGGCCATTGCAAAGCCTTAATTTTTTTTCTTTCGAGCCATGCAGAGGTGGAACTGCTTGTGTGCTTCAGATCATTGTCCTGTTACATAACCCACAGGGGGGCCCTTCCTCTTCAGGATTTTCTGATAGAGAACAGAATTCATGATTTCTTCAATTATGACAAGTCGTCCAGGTCCTGCAAAAGCAAAGCAGCCCCAGAACATCACACTACCACCACCATGTTTGACTGTTGGTATGATGTTCTTATGGTGGAATGTGGTGTGAGCTTTATACCAGGCATAACAGGACTCGTATCTTCCAAAATGTTCCAACTTTAACTCATCAGTCCACAGAATATCCCAAAAGTATTGTGGGTCATCTATATACATTTGTTTAGCAAATGTGATATGTGCGTTTGTGTTCTTTTTCATCAGGAGTGTCTTGCACCTTGTAACTGCCATGGATGCTATTTTGGCCCAGTGCCTTTCTTATTGTGGAATCATGTATATTGACCATAACTGAGGCAGATGAGGCCTGCAGGTATTTAGATCTGTCTGGGTTCTTTTGTAACCTCCTGGATGAAATTTGGTGAATTCTTGGTGAAAACTCCTAGGAAGGTCCACCAGTTTTCCAGGCTGCCTCTATTTGTGGGTAATGACTCTCACTGGAGTTTACTGGAGTCCTAGAGCCTTAACAATGGTTTTGTAACCCTTTCCAGACTGGTAGATTTCACTGACTTTTTTTGTGTCTGTGGCATCACATGCTGCTTTTTGAGATTTTCTTTTCTGCTTCACATTGCCAGACAGGTTCTATTTAAGTAATGTTTAGATTCAGCACATCTGGATATAATCATGGCTGGGCATGACTAGTGAAACTGAACCCAATATTCAGGTGAATTTGGTCAACTGGTTGATTTAGTAACTATTTTTTTCACATAGGGTCGGTCAGGAAGGGCTGAACAGCATTTTCCTTCAGAAAATGAAACCATCATTTAAAAACAGCATTTTGTGTTATCTTTATCTGATAGTAAAATTTGTTTAATGATCTGAAACATTCAAGTGTGACAAATTGAAGAAAGTGGGAAGGAGGCAAATACTTTTTCATAGCTGTACATAACTGTACTAGTCTACCAAGTAGACCTAATTTTAAAAAAGCAAGAAATTCTCAACCAGTCTTTTTCACAGGCCGTAAAGTGCAGTACACTTCACACACAGTGATATCACAGTGCAAACGTTTTTATGACCCATCAAAGACTCATGAATATACTGAATGTGAGTTCAGTTCAATGTGAAGGTTTATGGACTATAGACAAAGGAGTGTGTAAATAATTCATCATTTAAATATGAGTCACAGACTTTATTTACTGATTTTCTCTTGTTCAAGCATCTCACGGTGATTCTCTAGTACCAAAAAGCGTTATTTTGTAATTATTATGAGCACTGACATCCATCTCTCATCATGTTTTGCACAATTCCAGAGAGTTACTACAATCGTAGTTGTGGTAATTTTACCTGAGAACGGGAGTCTATAAATCTATGAGTACTTTTATATATGCAGCGTTTAGTGGGTTGAATTGAATCGTGGTGCGTGAACAACCGTCAGTGTGATTTGTTTGTGCAGGTGTGAACACAGTAATTGCACTTGGATGCGGACCAGAAAAAAGAGCACTTCCAAAAATGGAAAAGAACTCCACCTCGGTCCAAATGCAGTGAAAAGGCGATTCGACCCTGACTTTTTTTTGGCTAGTTGTTTGTTATTTATATTATTATTTAATTATTTATTTAGCTGTAGCTCAGATTTGCCAAATTTTGCTTTGTTTTTTATATAGCTGAGCAATGAATGAAAGCAAAAGTTTTTTTCAGCTTTGTCCTCTCTACATGACCCTATTTGCATTTTTGTTTGTTTAATTATGGGCACTGTGAAACCAAGCCAAACCAAGTATCAAGTTCATTCTAATTTGGGCTCTGCAAAGGGTCTGATGAATGTGAAATGCTCTAAACTCATTGCAATAATTTCTGAAATGTGTTGATGGCCTTCTGTTGTCGTATGCATATACATTTTAGAGACATCACATACAAACTGCATTACATCGTCTCAGCTGTTCTGCTTTTCTTTTTTACCCGCACAAGCCATAGATCAGATTATCCATCTGTCTGTTTTCCCTTTGTGTGTTTCTTCCAGTGCATTAGTTGTCTCTCTGGGTATGCTGATAGATTGCTGTTGTAAAGAGTGTATGCTTCTAAATAGTGGAGAAGCACCAGAGCTCAGCTAATGGGTGGTGCAATACACATACTTTCTTCATTAGTCTAATACTCATAAGTGAATCTAATTTGCCACGGGGTTTATGGAAACTGAGAGAAACATTGTTCCAAAAATGGTTTATTGACAAATTAAGGTGAACAGCCAGTGTTTCAGCATTGTAGGTGCCAACAGAATGCGTGGGCAGGGAAATGATATCTGTCTATGAGCTGCCATTAGTAATGAACTTTTATAGTAAAGCCACTCCATTTTGAGCTGTTTAGAACTGGCATGAGCCGCAAGTTCATTAACTTATCTCTGTCAGCAGCTTTCATTTATGTGTTGGATGTGCGCTCTTCAGCACACTGTCTTATTGATTATATTGTATACACACATGCCCACGTCTTGATTATCTTGCTGCAGATGATGAACACCATTTCATGTTGTGCTTCTTTGTAGAGGATTATGCAGTAGCACCACTGTGCTGCTTCATATTTTTTAACTGTTATGTTACCCTGATCCTCAATGCCTTAACTGCTCTTTGTCTCTTACTTATGTAATATGTTATGAAGCACCAGCTTTTTTAGGATGGTTTCCACCATTTTTTGGAGTTCTGAATCTTTCTAGGATTCTCTAGTGTTTCTCACTGAGAGAGAGACTGTTAGCATAGGAAATTGTGAAAACTGTTATCTTCTATTGTGTCTAATCCTCTCCTGCCAAAAAAAACCATGATGAGCACCTGAGTCATTGTATGTGTATGTACTCTATTATACATATGCATGTTCTGTCTATGTGCACGTATATATAAGTATACATACACTGCAGTGGACTGTGTGTTGTCTTAGCTCCCCTGTCAGCCTGAGAAGCTAAAGATTTGTGCGAGTGTGATTGTGTCCAGACGTCCAGACGCTTGTCTGAGGATGGATGGGACAGCTCTGTGCTAGTCAGACATGAGACTGCAGAGATTCCATTACGTAGTTCATGTGTCTCTCAGCACAACAACAGCCCGTAGCCTTCATACGGTCAAACAAGCTTGAGCTTTCTCAGTCCTGTGTATACATAGTAGCTCACCATCTGACTACTACTTCACTCCCCCAGCTCACTCAGTGCCATCACTTAAAGCCAGACCTTGATGTGTCTAAAAAGTACACGCTTTAGATAATAAGCCTACGTTCTCTTTTGTGCACGATTAACTGTCAGAGCTCAGTGAGAAAAAGGAAATGCAAAATAATAGTGCATGCTGGATCAAGTTCTATTTTATAAGCTGTTGAAAAGAGCCAAAGCCGTATTGATGAATTAAACCAAATTGGCAATGATGAATATGATAGTTTAATTAGGATTATTTATACAACATTATAGTGGTAATATACTACAAGCCTATTAGATATTTGTTTATGTTTGCCATCTCCCCTCCATTTGTCATTGTATTTGTCATTGTCATTTCCTTCCTCAGTTTTATATCCGTGATTATTGTGGGTCTAAGTGCTTTTTAGTCCTTCTCAAATGCATCGCTCAAGAATAATTCGACAACCTTGGAGGTCTGATAGGTAATCTGTATAACCGTAATGGAGAGCCCAGAAAACTGAAAGCATCAGCAACAATGCGGCTGAGGTAATTGTAACAAGAATACATTGTCAACCAGAGAAGTGATAATATACTACAAAATACACTAATAGCTGGAGTTATGGCCATTGGTAAGATTTTTTTTTTGTAAACTTTTAATTAAAAACAGAATGACACAACTTCACTATATATAAGGAAAACGCGAAATGCTCTAGGGAATAATGTTCTAAATATCACAGTAACCATAAAAAATTTTATGGTTAGCAGAAACAAAAATAACTTGAACTAATCTGTCCATGGGCGACACGGTGGCTTGGCGGGTAGCACCGTCGCCTCACAGCAAGAAGGTCCTTGGTTCGATCCCCGGGTGGGGCGGTCTGGGTCATTTCTGTGTGGAGTCTGCATGTCCTCCCCGTGTCCGCGTGGGTTTACTCC
>JANCOA010000045.1:13322374-13332982 GCA_024363135.1 Leptodoras oyakawai
GGTTGGTTCCTGCCCTTGCGCTCAGAGTTGCCGGCTGGGCACCGGCTCCCCCGTGACCCCGTAACTGGGAATAAGTGATACAGATAATGACTGACTGACTGCTTCTAGTTCTCTGTGTGGTTTTTTTTTGCACCTCTCAAATAACTGTAGGAGGACTTTCCTTTAAATTGAGCTAATTCAAATTACACAGAAATGTACACATATGTAACAGAAAGCAGTGTTACTATAAAAATCCAATGGTTTCTCACACGTTTGTCACCTTTGAGTAGCAGTATGACTATATCTGCGGTATACATTAAAAATTGCTCATGTTCATGGCGATATTTTGGACAGCTAATCCGGAGCAAAAACCCACATTCTACTGTGAGGCATATAATAATAAACCCTTTTCATTTTTTATGCTGCCTCCGCTCCAGCATGCATTTCCTTTGCAGGTTGTGCTTTGGTTGTATGTCTTAGTGTGCTGTTTATGGCTTAAGATGAATTTGAAGGATTAGTGCTGTGTAGCGTCACACTGTGAAGACGTTTCTGTTTTTTTTTCTAATCTGCTTACTGTTCAAAAAACTTAACACACCTACAGAATGCAAGACATGACAAGCATAAGAAAAGAATGAAAAAATAACGTCTCAGATTGGTAAAAACTCTTAAATCAGGTATATGTGGTGGAAGGCGACTTTTGACAGAGCCTCGTGTTTCTTTTTTCTTTCAATATTTCACAATCGCTTTTTAGTGTTCGCTACACATTCAACGTGTAATCGGTGTTGGCTCCACCATTTCCATGTCTCTCTGGCTGACAGCATTCCCTGAAATGACACAAATACAGATGAGTAGGTTGGCAGTGAGAGGTTGGCATCAAGGTTACCTGCCGGTTCAACCCGCCTCCTCTCTATCCACAGCCGACACTCAGCCACACTCCGACTGCCATAAAATCTACTCTCAGTTGCGTAAACTTCCCAGCTGCATGTTATGGAACCAGTTGAACTCATTAATATTTAAAGGCTTTGCTATGACTATGCCTGTAAAAGGCTTTACTATGACTATGCCTGTAAAAGGCATACTATGTGAAAGGCTTTTTTTTTTTATTTAAAGGCTTTGCTATGACTTTTTCCATTTGAGTGTTATTTAATAATATTGTCCCTGGGAAACTTTAGGAAGCTCCTTCATTTTCACCATGATTGCTTTTTGTTCTGTGAAGTCTTCCCAATCAATGGCAACATATTTTATCATAACACTGGGTGAATATTTTTTGCAGAATTTGTACCTAGAATTTAATTTATTTTTATATAACATTTATATATTTTTAATATAGGGTCTGAATATTTTTTTAACTATCACATTTTTTAAGCATATCTTTATTTAGCCTTATAAATACCTATTTTTGCTCATACTTGTAAGTACAAAGTCAAAAGAAAATATATGTGTGTTTGAAGTGGATATATGCAATGGATTTACATTAAATAACAAAGAGTCTGAATACTTATTTCCCTCATATGATGGAGATTCACTGTCCTGTCTTTCGCATAATCTCTTTTGGTCTGTTTGTCTTTTGTCTTTAAATTACTGTGGTGCCCTTTACTCCCAGCTTTCCCATCTTTCTTGTTCATCTGCTTGAATTAAAAGCGTAGTATGCAAGACTTATGATCTTTGGCATTTGAATAATCACACATTCCTTTAATTGTTCTCTTGTGCCTTTCAGTGTTTCTTCATATTGCATAAGTGCTGTAAAAAGCTTTTTGATTTATATTGCCTTCATCACGCTGTGATTCCTCTACTACTAATAATGTATGTTTGCTCTTACTGTTAAACCGTGTATGTGATGTTTACATGCTACAGTGCAGTGTCTTCAGCTTTATCATTTCAAAATTATTTATTTATTCTATATCATACAGTCATTTCCTTTGTAAAAATATATAATAATATATTGTCATGTGTTATTTCTCATTATATATAATGATACAAAAGCTAAAATATATGCACTGGCTCACTGAATTGCTCTTGTGCTTAGATTCCAGTGCTGTGTTTGTTTGTGTTTTACACATTTCTCATTCTTAGTTGTGGCACCTTTCTTCCACCCTCGTGCTTCCCCCCCTTCTAGCTGTTTTAATGTGGTTTGAGTTCCATTATGCAATAAGACATTTTTCAGTGTCTGTTTTTGATGCGATTACACTGTGCAATAAAAAGAAAGGCACAGATGTAGAATACCAGTTTCAGAACATACATTTAGTCTGATGTGCACTGATCAAAAAAGAAGAAAAAACATTCACTGAACAAATGTCTTAACATTCTATAAGAATGCCTGTTTTCCTGGCTTTGCCCTCACCATGCTGATGTCTCTCTGCACCCATGTCCATGTGTGTCCTTGTGTATGTATGTCCTGCACCAGGCTGCGTGGAGACTCTACTCCACAGACCGCTCCAGAACGTACCTGAGTGGCACGTGGCGATACTATAAAAGTGTTCTCCCTCCTCAAAGGCATGTATCCATGCAGTCAACTGATGAGAAAACTCTGACCTGAACTGGTTTTTACTAATCTGCCTTTTTTTGTTTTCTTTTTTTTATTTTATTTTATTGTTTTGTTTCTTTTTTCCAACCCCCCGCTCTCTCTTGGCCTTGTGACATTTCTTTTCGAATTCCATTTTTCCTTCCTGTTTTCCTTTTTTGTATACTCTGCACGTAGTGTGTTTGGCGTAGTTATGCGGCTGATGAGAACTCGGTTTCCATTGCTACCTGGAAGCCTCATTTGAAGGCATTGCATACCTGCAGCCCTACAAAGTAGGTACAACTCTGGCAGCTGGGTGTTCACTTTGGTGTCTGTGCTCCTGTGGCCTTCATTCTTCCCTCTTTATCATTGCAAACACATCTGTCTCCAAGCCTAATTTCTTTTTCTTTGTGTTCCCTCTCCTTGTATTCACCCTTGAATTCTAGCTTGCAAAAAGCCTGTAGTCACCAAAATATGAAAATGGCTACAATTTAAGTGAATTTAAGAGCCATATACATTCATAACCATTCTCCTGAAGATACAGCACGAGGGAAGATCACTATCCTGGTTATATAGGCCAGTGTGTAAGACAATATAGACTTTAGGAATCAGGAAATCTCTGAAGAAACATATGCCCACACATTCACAGATATATGATCAGGCAGAGGGAAGCATTATTATACTTTTCCAGTAATCACTGAGTCAGTTCCTGCCCCTTTTATAGCTTAATTATCCTTGCAAGGGCTTTCCTAGACAGCTTGATTGTATGTTGCCGATTGCTTGCATGTCTGCTTGGTGCATGTTTATGCTATCTTCTATTCTCAGTTTTCTGTTTTTTTTATTGTTGTTGTTTTTTTTACAGTGTGGTTGTTTTTGCTTTGATTCTTAGTGCATGAGTGTTTGTGTATGTCTTCTCCAACTTACTGTATACTGTTTTGTGTTAACACAGAAAGAAATATATTGATGATTCATTCATTGTATGAAAGATTCAGTATATTTCAGTGCCATTAGTCTTTTAAATTAGACTCCTTTTTTGTTCTTCATGTAAAGAATTAATCACCTGCCCCTTTTCTTCTCTCTGCTAACTAACACCTGAAGGAAAGACCAGGGCGAATCCACTACCAGGTTTGTTATTCTTATACTGTATATGACCTGTGCCTTTATGACCATTGGAAAATATTTTTCTCTATGTAAAGCAGATGTTTAAACTAGAATATCAGACTGTAGAAATGCAATAATGAATAAGGTTCTCTGTTAGCACATAATTTGTGATTAGACACAAATGTGATATGCAGCTTACGTTTGAACATTATTCAACTGTTTTTTTTTTTTTCAACAAGTGCCATTTTCATATCTTCAGAGAATTCACACAACAGGGTAAAGTCACTGCCGGCTTATATAAGCTCAATGATGTTTATGTGTGATTTTATATACTTAGGGATGTGTGTGTATGTTTGTGAGAGAGAGGCAGACAGAGATAAAGTGTATGTGTGCACAATAAACAACTCTGTCTTGGCAGTAGTTAGACATAGAGTACCACTTGTCTGATGGCAGACAGAACCATGATGCACTTTTTCCATTCAGTGATTATTTATGTTAGTGATTAAATATAGAGATAGAGAATAGAAAAATAGAGAATGCATACTCCAGGAATTATTAAAAGGAGAGAGAAAGACAGAGAGGGTGAGAGTTGCTGCTTAAGGTAGGAATGGCAGAGGATGGCAAAAGGCCAGTGCGTCTCTTCTAAGCGCATGTGAATATTTGTTCTCTGTTGTTACATTTCTCTTTGTGAGAAGTTGTAGTGTCATAGGATCAGAGGATTTTAGTGAATGTACTTATGTACACAGTCACATTTATAATGGTTGAGCATAATTAAGTAGTTACATGAATTCACTTCTTAAAATGCAGTTTTGTGCTCTGTTAATTTCCTGGTAATTTCATCTTAGCTCATTGCTGGTGCTTTTTGTAAGTAATGGTAAAAAAAAAAAAAAACAGAACATTTTCCTACATTCAACCTACACTGCTTTTAATTAGCAGCTTAATTGGATTTTGGGCATGTGATTCATAGTCAAAGCAAGAACAGCAGCATAACCAGACATTTAAGGCTTACATTAAGTAATTTATATTCCCCTTGGTGGGTGGCAAATATGCTGTAGTATGTTTCTGCAAAGACTCCCCTCAACTATAAACACACCAAGAGAAAAAGCTAAGCTGTAAATACAACTAAGCTGTGAACCACATTAATAAAGTAACATGCGATTTTTGTAGTGTGATGTGTTTTACTGGCCAGAGTGACAAACCCTAGCTCTGTACGGTACAATTCTCCTTTAATTGACTAACAAATTGTGACAAACTGTTTTTTTTATATACAGTATTCTGATGTTTGGGTGGGCTTTAACATGTGTGTTTGGGGGTGATTACTGTATCCATGCATGTCTGCCACTCATTGTGCTTTTAACAGTTTTTTGAAAAGCAAGGATTAACAAAGCCAGAAATGTTTGGCTTTTACTGTGCAACCAAGTGTGTGTCTTTTTCTCCAAACCACACATTTGTTTGTTCCACTGAAAGAAATCTACTTTCTCTTCACATTCTAACTAATCCATGCCCATCTGTCTCTCACGCTCCTAGTAATGTTCATAGTAATAGACAGAAGCTCTTCAGGAAGTATACCACAAGGAATTATAGGTACCCAGCATCCCCCTCTGCTATGGCCACTTGATAACCAATGAGAATGCTGACTAACTGCAGGTGCATGGGTAGTGACTCATATTCCAAGTGTACCTTTTATCTTTCCAATGGGATCCCACAGAGGGGCTAAAACAGTGATCCACTCTTCTGCCTGCTACCCGTTACCTGAAGAGCTCACATTAGATCATCCCAGATTCTCACTGCATTCCCCATATTTGGGCACAAAATGACTCTGAACACCCAACAAAAGATGAATACTGATTTTGCCATTGTGAATGACTGACTGCACCATGCATGATTTGATCTGTTTCATAAATAGCATCTAAACCATCATAGTGTTAATATGACACTTAATGAAGGCAGCTGTGTGGGGTTTTAGATTTTATTAGGAAGCTTTCCCATCTTTTGCGTTCAGTTTTAAATGACCTTTCATAATGTTAGGCAAATTCTAATTGTATTAATGCCCACCTTTGCATGTTGCATGTGTATGCTTCTGAGTTATGCTTAGTATTTCACAAAGTTTTATCTGTGAGGACTAAGTGCTAACTTGTGTTTGAGCCAAGCTCAAGCCACTAGTATTCTCTTTTCTTATCATCTCACACTTCTTGGTACTGTTCACATAGCATCTGCATCTGTTTAGAGGTTATTCGAAGAGGGAGGCATTTACCTCAGTTTATTATTTTACCTTTTTACTGATCTTATCTTTTGTTTTGGTTTATATTGTCTCCAGCTCCCATGATCATGACTTATTGGCCTGAAAACATTGCCTGTTATAGAATGCTCAGTGCATTGCATGTCAGTCTATTTATGTTGTTTAGGCTATGAGTAAAGGGCATACTTTTAGTGCAGGGAAGTTGTCAGATGCAGCCTTGAAGTTGTTTGAATGAAAATAATTTTAAGAAATTGCATTAAAACTTGAAAAAAATGGAAATACAGTGAAAAGTGGAAATACAGTGCCTTGTCTACATATTCACCTCCCTTGAACCTTTCCATATCATGCATTGTTACCTGCAACTGAAATGGACTAAATTGGAATTGTCATGATTATGTCATTATTCTACACAAAAAATCCCAGAATATTGGAGAGAGTGGAAAAATTTATATGGTGAAAGAATTAAATGTGTAAGTGTTTGCCTTTGGAAATCATACAATTAATTACTAGGACACTACATAAAGCTGCTGCATGGCAGAGGAGTGAGCCATTTGAAATCTCATTTGGAGTTTGCCAAAAAGCATTTTGGCGACTCAGTCAATATGGAAAATGTTTTTCTGATGAAATTGGCATTTTGGCCTTGGCACAAAGCGATATATCTGGCAGAAACCCAACACAGTGACCCTAAGAACATAATTCCCTCAGTGAAGTATGATGGTGGTAGCATCATGTTAAGGGGATGCATTCATCAGCTGGGACCGAGAAGTTGGTCATGGTTGAGGGCAGTTTGGATGGAGCCAAATACAGGACAATCATAGAAGAAAATCTGTTCCAGTAGCTGAAACCTAAATATGTTCAAATGGACCAGCCGAAGCCAAAACCTCAATCTGATTAAGAATCTGTGGCAAGACTTTCAAATTATTGTTTACCAGTGACCTCTATCCAATCTGACAGAATCTAAGCAATTTTGCCAAAATGAAGGGGCCCCTTCTTTGAAAAAGATGATTGAAAAAGCTAACAGAGACATATATGGGAAGGTGGTTTTGCTTTATAGAGGTGAATAGTTGTGCAACCAACAAAAGTCTGCTATTTTTTTTTTAAATGAACTTTTGTATCACCATGCAAAAAATGCACTTTCAACATACTGTCAGAAACAAATGGAGTGAATTTCAGTTCATGATTTTATCATTACAAAATAGGAAAAAGTTTGATGGGGGTGAGTACTTATGCAAGTCACTGTATATCAGTAAGCTAAACCGTCATCACTGTTATCAGTCATTTGTTTTTACCTGAAATTGAACTATATTTAAGAGATTTTTCTTTTTCCTTCCCTCATGTAGTCAGAAACTGAGCTTTAAGGAGCGTGTGCGCATGGCCAGTCCTCGTGGTCAGAGCATTAAGAGCAGGCAGACATCACTGAATGATAGACGTTCTCCTGTGACTGATGTAACCACAGAGGGGAGCAGCCCAGCCAAGGTACAAAAGAGCTGGAGTTTCAATGACCGAACACGTTTCCGACCCTCACTTAGGCTCAAGAGCCAATCACGCACTATGCCCGAAGGTAAGTGAAAAGAAAAGGTGTGTACGTCTAGCTAAAGTGTACATTTATTGATTATAATCCTTAATTCATATTGCTTACCAGGAGCAAAGGTTATAGAAATGGTAGGCAATAAAGGAACATATTAAGTATATCTATATGAATTGTCCCTGCATGAGAACCCTCTGCTTTTTTTTTCGGTGGTTGTCAAAAGTCTATATAAGCCCATAGTTACCCTGAATGAACATTGACTGCTCCAAAATATTTGGAGTGTGAAAGACTTTATGTTATGATTATCAGAACTTATAACTACCTCACTTTTTAATCTCAGTATAAATGCTAAAATGGAGTGTTACATAGGGATAGGTTACAATTTCTATATTTTCATACACAAACTATTCAGTGAGCCCTATGAATGGAGGCATTGTCGTTCTGGAAGAGACCATTCCCATCAGGGTAGAAAGGGTATCATCATAGGATAAAGGTTATCAGTCAGAATAGCTTTGAACTGAATTGCAATAATCCTTCCCCAGACCGTGTCAGCAAAATGACCTCACTCTAGTGGCACTGGATTTGCATTGCATTTTTCACCCATCTGCATACCACTGGTGGAGCATTAGACGGTCAAGATCTGGACAGATTCCCGGGTGGAAGTTTGTGTTATAATGTCTGTAACTCCAGAACTAAAAGGCTTAAAAACTTCCCCAGGCTTTCAGAAGCATTTTGTTTTCTGACCTGTTTGCTGAAGCTGAGGTCAGCCTCTGCATTTTGTCTTGGTGTGTTCAAGTTTATATATATCTTGTGCCATTTGGTATGGGGGAGTATGGTCTGTACATCCACTGTTTCAATTCAATAGTTTCCAGAGTGGCCCTCAGTGGAAATGAAGAGAATTGAGAAAGATAGAGAGGAAGAGACAGAGCCAGGTTGGACTCTGTGTCCTTCTAAAAATGGTTTTGCTCAGCTTGTGATGGAAAAATTCACATTGTTTCAGTATTTAAAGGCCAGTTAATCTTATTGCAAAGTGGGACTCAGCAAAGCAATGATATAAGCTTAAATGACAGGAAATATCATGGTTTGACTTTGAAAATCTGTCTCTCTTTTTAGTACATTCCAAAACCACAAATGAAAAACATTTGCATTTGTTCAGGTTTCTCGAACACTTTAGCAGCTGTGTATGCAGTGTAGGGCTGTATTTGTATGTGAAGCCCGGTTGTAAATGTTCAGAGCTGAAGAAGTTCTTATGTTCAGGAAGTCAGGTACTGTTCTGAGATCAGGAACACATCGGTAATCACCCCAGTGGTATGATTCAGCTGATTAAGCACATTCACTCAAAAACTCCCATTCACACCACAGACATTTGCACAGATTCACAGCTGCTGAGTATCCAGTGTGTTCTGACTGAGTCCCTTCTGAGAGTGCACTACAGCACAAACATGTCACAGGGGTTGTACCCTCAAGGGTACGTTTAGTTAGAGGGACATATGTTTTGAGGAACATTATTTAAGGTACATCCAGGCATATCTTGAATTTTCTTCACACTTACACATGAATGAACCACACCAAGGGAGTCAATGCACAAGGTTCTAAATCCAAATGGACTATTGATTATGTGGACAGCTGCATATGTGATAGACATGCAATATCCTTTTTTACAATAGCTTTAATTAGGTTATTAAATAATAAAAATACATTAACCTTGTGTTAACACAAATGTATTGATTTTCACCTTTTGCCATCTACAGATGTGATTGTTTATAATAATGCATGGCTGGATAATTTCAGGGTTGCTGATTCAGTGTCAACATGTTTCACATGATGCTTATGTTTCACTCATACTTGCATACTCTTAGTTACAATTTTACTGGACCTTTCTTTCAACTGTTATCTTTCGTTTTTCCATCTCCAACTCTTAGCTGACAGTTTGGGAGGAGAGGAATGTTTTGATGAGAAGGGCTGTCACTGTGATGTCACCGTGGATGATCTGTCTGCTCCTCTGAAGACAGTTATCAGAGCTGTCAGGTGAGGAAACGCATAAGAGGTACAAACTGAAAGGTCATTACACATAGGGGATTTCATGTTCTGCACACTTTGTACAGCTAAGAGCTATTATGCTAAACTACAGCGGCCTCATTTAAAAAAGTTCGTATGATCAAGTGATCAAGTACCCAGACTCATACCCAAACTGTGCTCTTATTCCAGTTCTAGTCAGACAAGTGTTACATAAATGAGAGAGACTGAACAAATGAATACCATTCCATGGAAAGAAAGAAAGAAAGAAAGATAGATAGCATGGAAGGAAGGATGGATGACTTTTTCTACCTGTGTACAGTACAGTGTTACAACATTAACTTTTATGAAGAATATTTGTGATGAATAGACACAGTGCATGCTAGTGACATCTAATGCTGAAGAGAATGGCATGTGAATAATTTTCTGCTGCATCCTTTTAGGAGCTGCAGTATCTTTTTTTTAAACACAATAAAACTAACCAACTAGACAAGGCTTGTCTGGACTGTAACATTATGAGAGGGTTGGTTTATGCTTGTTGACTTTCTTCCCTTAGTGAGATTATTAAAAAGTTTCTTATACATAGGCATCCTTATTTGCTGATTTGTGAAATATGTCTAAATATTTCTAAATTTGTCTAAATATTTCTATATGACTGACTCAAACTGATGTTTTCTGGAATGACACCCATACTGCAGACCAGGATTTTCTTTTCATTTGAATTAGTTCGCCACATGGTCGTGAGTCGATACAAAGCTTTGGATGTGACTGGTCACCTGCAGAATGAATCAGGCTGTTTATTTACACAAGCCTTGGAGCTTTATTATCAATGGTGACATCATTAATCGAAAGGTCATCTGGCTAACTGGTTGAGATTTCTCTCTCTGCTTTCCCAAGGTGTCAGGTGGACACACTCACAGCAGCTTCTGCTTACACATTGGCTCATCTCACACACATGAGCACACATACACATGTTGGTCTTGCTATACTTGTGAGGACCTTCTATTGACATAATTACTACTGCAGCTAATTAATTCTAACGCTAATCCAAACCCTAACCCTAACCTCAGTTATGGAAAGGCAACATTTTTGTCAGTCAGTCATTTTCTGTACCGCTTATTCCCAGTTACGGGGTCACGGGGGAACCAGCCGGCAACTCTGAGCGCAGGGGCAGGAATCAACCCTAGACAGGGCGCTAATCCATCGTAGGGCTCATACACACACACATTCACACTCGCATTCACA
>JANCOA010000045.1:13372577-13383487 GCA_024363135.1 Leptodoras oyakawai
GAAATATCCACAGTCAGTCATGATTTGGGGTGCAATGTCTGGTGCAGGTGTTGGTAAACTCTGCTTTCTTAAATCCACAATAGTCTACCAGAATGTTTTAGAGTTTTAGAGGACTTCATGATTCCTTCTGCTGAGGATCTGTATGGAGATGCAGATTTCATCTTCCAGCAGGACCTGGTCCCTGCCCATGAAGAAGCACCAAAGCTTGGTTTGATGCCCACAGTGCTTGACTGGCCAGCCAACTCTGAGAATCTTGGGGTATTCTCCAAACATGGGGTAAAAATTGAGAATCTATGGGGAATTCTCAAGAGGAAAATGAGGGCAACCAGACCAAACAACAAAGAAGAGCTGACAGCAAGCATCAAGGAAATCCATAACTCCCAGGCAATGCCACAGGCTGATTCCCTCAATGCCACGTTGCATCGAGGCAGTGATTAAAGCAAAGGGATTCCCAACCAAGTATTGAAGATTTTGAAATGACCATATGCTGATTGATTTGATGTGATCCTAATTTTTTAGGTGATTTTCCAGTGTTCAATTTTTTTAAATTCCTGTTTTCGTGGGTTTTATGAGCTGGAAGCCCAAATGATTTCATTTCATTTCATTTTCTTAACCACTTATTCCTATTTCAGGGTCACAGGAGAGCCGGTGCCTAGCCGGCAGCTTAGGGTGCAAGGCACGAACAACCCTAGACAGGGTGCCCAAATTATGTAAAAATAAACAAATAAATACTTGAAATCGTTTAAATTGTGGGCCCTGAATCTATAATCTATGAAAGTTTAACATTTTGAATATGAATTAGAATATTAATTCTAATTAATATTATGGAAATTGATTAATTTCCATAATTCCATTCAGAATTATGGAAATGAATACACTTTTCTTTGATATTCAATTTTTTTGGAATGGGTCTGTATATACTGTTTGAGATACTGGATTTCTGCTAGAAATATATCACTTAATGAATATAAAATGACAGTTTACCTTTTTCAAATGATGAAAAAGTAACCTTTTGCCACTATATTCACACTTTTTGAGATGCACTAGTAGCTGAATAACATTCCTTCTTCAGTATATTTAATTTCTAAATGTTTAAATAAGTGATGGGTCCTTATACATGATGGGGATGGTAGGGCAGGTTACGGCAGACAAGCTTTGGAAAGTTGAAAAACAAATGGAAAAAAAAGCATGCAAGTCAGTGGATTGGCTGTGTATGTGTGTTTTTGTTGCCCTGATGGATTGTCATCCAACGCAAGATGATAAAATTGCTACTGAAGATGAATTAATGAATAAAAAAAAAGACAGAAGTGCGTATATTTTCATTTTATTGTGTGCAAAATAGTATTGTTCATGAATAAATGGCACATAGAAACCTTACAGTTATGGGAGTGCTAGTAGTGAAACATTTGCAATATAATACACCTTTTAACACATTTGAATTACCCCACCCCCCAAAAAAATCTGTGATAAAACCTGCACAGATCATATATAAATATATACTCGTTAACCTTAAAATATCTAGTTAAAAATCACATTATATATTTAGACATAAAAAAGACAATTTATCATCACGTCTTGTGTTTTTCCTGACAGTCATGACGTGTTTCTGTCGATGCTACGGGGTTTTGGATTGATCTGGTCTCATTTTAACCAGACAGCCTACTTATCAGTCTTTAACATTTCTACCATGGATGTCCAGATAAAAATGCACAGCACTTTAACAGGAAATCAGACACTTGGCAAACATCAATCTTTGTGGTTAGCCATACACTTATGATGAACAAAACAAACAAAAAAACCCACAATTTAGTCAGTTGTTACATGATCAATTTACAGTAACACATATAAAATCCACTGCTTGAGATGTTCTTCTACTGAATGTACTTTCCCTTTTTGATTACCTTCCAGTTAACCTGTCCTGATATTACATTCTACTCCTGTAACTTGCTTAATTTCAAACAACCTTCCTGCCCCATTGCACACTTTCAGAAACTTGCCAGCAAGGACCAAGATGCAGCTCAGAATTATTCACATACAAGCCTTTAGCTTGTCAGTAGTACAGTATTCCCTACAAATTAGATTCAAGATTTTATTTTATATATATCTTCATTCCAAAAAATGTTTTATAAATTAACAGGGATTGGGAGCATTGAGACCTGTTTGTGAACTGATTGACTACCAGCGCTGACACGTATGACGTCATTCACACAAATATGCATATGATAAAATCTCACTGGCAACACTGCCTGTTTCTTAGTTGATATTCTTAACCAACAAATGCATGCATTATTATACTAATGATTTTTACATACATACAAAAAAAAGAAAGCAGTTTACCAGCAACTGCATTAAATCCATTAAAAAAAATGTTAACAAATAGATTTTCAGTACATAAAAATGCAACGTGTAAAGTCTGATATAGATATCTATTCTATATCTCCATGTCCTTGGCAGTGGAGTTGCTCATATTACACAACATGTCAGACTATGTGCTAAGCAGCTTCTGGAAGCCAGCCACCATATGAGCATTAGAAGGCTATTTAAAACACTTTGCCCTTTAAAAAGGGCACTCATACAGAACTCTGTATTATGCATTACTTATACTGAAGCAGTACAGAAAATCTCTCAGCACAGAAATAACTATTAAACAGGCCTCCTTCCATTATGAACATACATATTCTCACCACTCTCTTGCTTAATGCCAACTCTTTTGTATCGTACACAACATAAAAGTAGCTTCCTCATATGTGATGCTCACGTTCCAGTTCCCAAAAGATTAAAAAAAGACAAAGAAGGGCTGAAAACGCAGCATCTGTCAGACACATCCTTCCTTCCTTCTTTCCTCCGGGCCCAGCATCATTTTCCGTTTCCTTCAGATGCAAACATTTCCAAAACAGCACACTTGGCTTTATGGTGCTGTGAAAAAACTTGCAGTCATTAGGTAAGAGGAAATGCATTACACACAAGCTTCAGGCTCAGACAGGCACTGAGTTGCCATTGAATTCATCTTCTGGAGCAGTGAGGTTGAGGTTCTGGATTCGGCGGTAGACGAAGTAAAACGGCTGAATCTGTGGGCGACTGTGCAGCTCTGCTTTGATCTTCTGTGGGTGTGTGTCCGGGGCCAGCTGCTGCGTGCTCTCCTCAGTCAGCAGGAACAGGGCATGGTCTTCAGGGTCAAGCACCTTGAACTTTTCAGCACATAACTGACACACCTCCTCTGTGGTGGCGTATGGACACACCTGCAGAGTTTTAGCTGTACAACCACTGTCTGGTTCCTGGAGTGCCACTCTTAGGTAGTTCTACACATAAAGATAAAAACTGCATTATGTTTCCAAATAGTGCTTACTTATCTTAATCATAATAAATTAGAATGAATAAAAATAGCTTTTTAAAACTATACCTTTAATATTATTTTATCTTTCTTTTTTCTTACTGGTGGGGTGAAATTTCAAAAACGCCATCTCTCACGAGAGGTGAAGACAGCTTTACGATACACAATACACAACACAATATCAAGCCCCGGAAAGTACATGTTCTAACTTTTTTCCTGGCAATAGATTAGCAATAAAAGGGTTGTGACAAAAATATATCACGAAACCTAAAGACATCTCTGCGATATAAGATAAAGTCACATCATGAGAGTATAGATTTGCTAACAAACTATTGACAAAATAGTAGTGTTACACAAAATAAACTGAATTAATTCTATCATTTAATGTATACAAAGTAAATAATGACCAGGAGGAAAAGTTAACTGGAATATGTAAAAAAAAAGAAATTCAAAACTTTATCACCAATCTGCTTTCAGAGTTTTCAGTTAAAAACCTTCCAAATCGTATTTAAAAATATTGTGAGGCCAGTGATCATTTAAGACAATGTCAATATTATATCATCATATTGCCCAGCCCTATTCTAGTCGTTTATGTCTCACCGAACCCACAGGCTTCTGTATTGTCAATCCTCCCCAGTTCAGTGAGATGTACAATGTAATTATCAAGTAAAAACACAATCCTGTTCATACTTAGTTACTAAACACACTTATTTGACTGTTTAAGCAAACTATGATGTAATTGTAGCTACATCACTTTAGCTGTCCCCACCCCTCATATCCTGAATGCAAGGTCAGTAAAGATTGTAGATTACTTTCTGGTGAGAATTCTAGGGCAGATCATTGATTAAGGATATTGACATGATATTTCTCATGTACTAACCACCCTTACTTTTTCAAACATCACTTACATCAATGCTTTTCCTGCACTCAAAAGCCCATTTTGCAGGGAAGTGAGTCAGTGCTCTTCATGAAAACCCCCCCAAATCTTTCCCAAACACAAACGATAAAATTTGACCCTGACCTACAATTAGTAGAGTCATGTGTAGTATGTGGTGAGTGTGTCACCTGAAAATCATCCACGGATGGTGTGCTGCGCTGAGCTGTGCGTCTGCGGTGCCATTGGTGGAGGGTGTTACGGGTTTCTGAGCTCAGCACCCGTGCAGCCTGCTCTTCCTGGAAGTTTTTAATGAGAGACATGGCTCCATATGCACTAGTCAAGTAGTATCCACCTACAAGGAAGGGGAAATTTGAACATTTTTGGCTTAGCTCCAGAGTCTAAATAGTGCTTTTTGGATGTGGTGCCTTGCTTATGAATTAATAGTGAATAAGTGAGGTACCTTCTCCATGCAGCAGAGAGGGGTCCAATAGCTCCATCATGTACTGAATCTCTGTGTCCAGCTCAGGCATGTCACACTGAGCCAACACGTATGTCAGCATGGGTAAGAAGTCATCTGCCCCATACATTCTCCCTAAAAACACCCACCATTTTAAAACCATGTTCAAGCTCCATTTAAAGAAAGACATGGCTGCAGTCTTTTTTGCACCATTTCTTACCTGAATTGTCTTCCATGATGGTGTAAATGAGCTTGCAGACACGGAGCAGAAGTGACACTTTTTTCTCAGGCGAGTACATCTTTCTCATATTGTGGAACTTATGACGAATCTTCTCTATGGCCACAGGGTCCGGTGGCATGGCTCCGTCCACACCCATCTCTTGTGGCTGCTTGGTTTTGGCCAGAGCCAGGTTCTCCTTCAGCTGCTGACAGACTCCAGTGCTCACCTGGAAGTTGTGCAGAGCTGCCTCCACCACAGGCTTCAGAGGCTTCAGGATGCACTTGTGCATGGCCTTCTCCAGTACCTGATCTAGGTGGGGATAGAGGAGTTGGTCAATAACGGTCAGCAAACACACATGTCCCAATTGTAAGAGAAAATAACCTGTTACAGCTATGCAGAGTTAAGTAAGAGAATGATTCATACATTCACCCACACAAATGAAAAGCGTAGAATTAGTCAATGGAACGATTACATATTGTGAATGATAAACATGTATGCACAAAAAAATAAAACACTTTAAAAGCAAAAGTGCCCACCCACATTATATTAATATGACTCTAGGAGCTGTATTTAGAAGTGTTAAAAACAGTAATAGCTGTGGCTGTGAATATAGAGGCCAAGACCTTCCACAGAGGTTTTCAGAAAAGGGGGAATACGTTCACTCAATATTTCCATACTTGATTCTCCAAAACACGTCACAGAAAAGTCTAGCTGTGCATTAAAATGATTCCAGTAGACATGTTTTACCTCTCACTGATTGGGCAAAGCTGGATCAAAGCTCATGACTATATTGCAAAAGGGAGTAATCATGCACTGGAAGTTAAACCACAAGGCTCTAGTAGCAGAATTTAATGTGTAACTGCCTACTCAGGTGACCAGAAATGCTGACTATGAAGAAAAATGTGCTCCTGTCAGCTTAAGTGTTCACTTATTCACTAGGGAAGTAAATGTTTCTTGGTCAGTTTTCAAGCATGTGATGTTTCTTCTCTGCCTTTGTTCTTCCCCACTCTGCAGAGAACGAGATGATGTCATGTCTGTGATGCCAGAAACTTTCTAATGTAAGCTAGGATATAATCAAAATACATTAAATTGATATTACATTCCTCAAATGTATTTCATGCATGATTGCAACTGTATGCATGGTTGCACCATTAAAACAAGGCCATTAAATATAAAACAAGAACTTTACCTAAAGTTGCAGTAGTGATTTTATTTATTCCTTAGTTGTACAACTAACCTGGAAGATATTTAGAACCTGAAAAAAAAACTATGGATTTGTGGTCTTAATGGAAGTTAGATGAGAAAGCCTGTATGGAAAATGGATTCTGGTCTGGACTGCTTGTTTGTGTATGGATGTGCCTTCTGTCAGTCATTTTGTAAACAAATAACCACATAACAACATAATTTAAGAATAAGCATAATTTAAAATTCATTAGAAATGCCCCAGGCAGGGGAAAATGTATGCATTCATCAGCAATCATTTTAATTCATTCAAATGACTAAGTCTCTGACATTTCTAACAATTATTCCTATCATGTTAAACAACTTTAGCTGATAACCTTATGCCATACTTTGACCTTAACGCCAACACAGTGAAAATATTATAATACATTTCTGAAATGTAACTTGCCATTTAACAGAGCTATGAAAATGCTTGTGCCCCTCCTTGCTGTCTGTGCCTGAGGCATGCACAGTGAATGCCCTGTCTGTTAGTTATGAGCAGGAGAGAAACTTACAGCTCCGTGTAGTCATGCTGTTCCCTTGCTCATGCCTTTAAAATGCTAAAATGGTGGGTACTCATGAAGCCCAAAGCATGGACCAGCAATTAGGTGTGTGAGCCACCACATATGTATTCAATTTGCACCACATACGTCAAAGAGCAGGACTGAAATAAATAAGTTCTTAACCTACAGTGTGTCTATGTAAAATTTCATCCAGTTTAATTTTAATGTCTAGCAGAAAGAAGTGACTTGATGTATTAGCATCTTGATAATACAAGGAACTGGTAAACCCTGTAGCACCACGAGAAAAGTTAATAATAACAGTAAATCATTAGAAATGACATGTCTGCTTACACAAATGCTCATACACACAAGAGGAATGCAGTCCCTCTTAATTAAACATGATTTTTCTTTCTCACAATGCGGAAGGGAGTGATGGATATTTAAATTAACATTTCAATTATTCATACATGAATCGAAATGTAATTTAGATCCTAACTCAACAGCCTTGTTGTGCAAGGACAGTGACAGATAGGACAAAGAAGAGACAGAGCTCACAAGAAAAGAAGGCAGACAAGGGGAATCAATCAGTCAAGGCCAGCCCGAGTCTGGGAGGCAGTCTTCTACTGCGTGCAGCAGAACTTTTGCCACAACAACAACCCCCCACCCCCACTCCCCCAAGCTAGCTCTACAGTCCAAAGCAGGAAAACAAGCCAGAGAGAAGAGAACTGAATCCACTCATGCCTCCCACACAAAACACACACAACAGACCATCGTAGTGAAATACGGTCACTAGTTGCGTCATTCTCCAACACAGAAACACACAGAGTAAAAAAAAAATCCCCTCATTGTTTGCCTCAAGCTTCACTTCCTTGAGATACACCTTTAATTTGTTCCAAGAGGATCTCTACCCCACCTAAGGCAGTTTCTATTCCCGTTTTGGGAAGTTCTCAAAACACTGTCAGTGTACAGGAAACAGGGTTTCCTCAGGCATCTCAAGAGCAATATATATCCTTTCCTGCCATCAACAAGAAGTGGGTTAAAAAAAACAGATAGGAACACTATCTCTCCCTACTTAAAATAGACCTTGGAGAGGAGACAGCTTAATCGGAACAGTTAACCACCTGATAGGAGTTCAGCTTTTATCTCTGAACTCTAGCTTAAGTGACTATACATGTGTACATGAAAAAGAACCTTGCTGCACATACATGCATTTCTATGCTGTGTTCTATGAAAAAGATTTAATGAGTACAAAGTCCCGAAACAGAAAACAAATGTCCTTTTGTCCCCTCTTATTACATTCTCGACTTACATCCACCTACCCATTTACTAATAGGTCACAGCAAACAGAGAGGGGCTGCCTCAAAAGCACCAGCAGTGATTGGTGGAGAGCACAGCGCAGGGGCAGGAGACACTGGCCCACTTGGCTGGAGAGATGTGCAAAAAACATCTGGAAAGAAACACTTTTATTGGAGCACAGAGCCGGCTGTTTATGTTCTAAGAAAAACGGAAGTGGATTACAGCATTCTTGTGGAACTCAAAACAAGTCGATCTCAAAGCAAAATAAGGAAAAAAAAAAAACGGATTGTACCACTACCCCTAGCCCACGTTTGTTATAAAAAAATTATAATCACCAGCTTTCATAACTGGACCACATTACAACAGATAAAGGCTTTTATAGACAAAAGAGAAACTAAATTTCACCTACACAGCTCATATACGAAGGCTTACTATCCAAATTGAACACATGCAGTTGTGTTGGGACCTGCATTACTAGTACACACAAATTATCTGGAAGAAGAAGAATATGAAATCAGTTAGCAAAGACATTCCTGGCAGAGGAACACAACAGGTGTTCAGGTCCGATTTCACAATCTGATTGTCAAATGACTGGCAGCACTATGTGATAATTGCTTCTTAGAATTAAAATATATAGAAGTCAGGTTTTTCCCCACAATTATATAAACCAGTGTTCGTGTTGCTTCTACTTTTTTTTTTTAATCTTGGTGGTGGATTTCCATCAGTCCCAAGTTGCCATGCAGTGAAAGAGAGCGTTCTGTCGGTATATTGCAGGCAGTGATTTTTAAAGTTTCAGGAAAAGAAATTTTATGAAAGATTGATTTAGTATGTCACTAACCAAAATCTCTTTGTGCTGGTATTTTCTTTTACATTTTCTAATAGATATTGATCTGAAAACTACAGGCTTTCCATTTTAAGTCAGACTATACTCAAAAGTGAAAATAAGAAAATTGCACCCAAAGTCTCCATTTCCAGTTCCACGGAACGATGCCTCACCTACCCATAACTACACCCATAACTTGGAAAAAAACGTCATCACTTCCAAATTTTAAAGAACTGTACATTTTCATCGTTAACACCAGCCTCTGTCTCACGGGGTGAGGTACAACCTTAAAATACAAGTCTCATTATTGTCTAGTCTGTAACTAATCATTGTCTGTTAACATTGCTAGGAAATAATCACTGATCATTTCTGCAGGCCGGAATCCAAGTCAAGGTTAAAAATTAAACAACAACAAAAAAAAAAGTCAATAAGATTTTGTTAAATATATTTTTGTTTTCTTAACATGCAGATACTGACAATGCCAAAGTATACTCCTGCCAGAAAAACACAATTTTGGAAAACCCAACTCTGCATCTTTTTCCCTCAGCTGTTATAAAAAAATTATAATCACCAGCTTTCATAACTGGACCACATTACAACAGATTAAGGCTTTTATATACAAAAGAAAAACTAAATTTCACCTACACAGCTCATATACGAAACCTTACTATCCAAACTGAACACATGCAGTTGTGTTGGGACCTGCATTACTAGTACACACAAATTATCTGGAAGAAGAAGAAGAATATGAAATCAGTTAGCAAAGACATTCCCGGCAGAGAAACACATCAGGTGCATCCGATTGCACAATCTGATTGTCAAATGACTGGCAGCACTATGTGATAATTGCTTCTTAGAATTAAAATATATAGAAGTCAGGTTTTTCCCCACAATTATATAAACCAGTGTTCGTGTTGCTTCTACTTTTTTTTTTTAATCTTGGTGGTGGATTTCCATCAGTCCCAAGTTGCCATGCAGTGAAAGAGAGCGTTCTGTCGGTATATTGCAGGCAGTGATTTTTAAAGTTTCAGGAAAAGAAATCACTTCCAAACTTTAAAGAACTGTACATTTTCATCGTTAACACCAGCCTCTGTCTCATGGGGTGAGGTACAACCTTAAAATACAAGTCTCATTATTGTCTAGTCTGTAACTAATCATTGTCTGTTAACATTGCTAGGAAATAATCACTGATCATTTCTGCAGGCCGGAATCCAAGTCAAGGTTAAAAATTAAACAACAACAAAAAAAAAAGTCAATAAGATTTTGTTAAATATATTTTTGTTTTCTTAACATGCAGATACTGACAATGCCAAAGTATACTCCTGGGAGAAAAACACAATTTTGGAAAACCCAACTGCATGTTTTTCCCTCAGCTGTTTATCAGAATTCAGCTGCAATGTCCAATGGGCTTTCCCAAACCAGCACACATATACCAGATGTTTGCTATAATACAACTAATTAGGTACACTATAGACCCTTACACTGGCCAATATATACAAACACGCAATTTAACATACATTATGTAGTTAAATATGCCTGAGAGTATTTCATTATAAAATACATCAGAAAAAGGAGACAGAGGAGACAGCAGGTGAACAAACAGTGACCAGTGGTAACAGACTGATATGACTGATGGGGAAATAGATTTATGTATAGTTGGGTGGGGAAAATAGTTTGCATGCATTTTCAATTATCAGAATCATTCTTTTTGCCTTTCACTAAATCATTACTCAAACTGTCCTGTTATAAATAGTTAAAATGATATAAAGTGTCCTTACCAATCTGGTCCTCTGGAATGAGTGACTCAATGGGAGGGTTGAGCTCGGAGCTCTGCAGCAGGTAGGATTTCATTTGAGTCATGAACTGCCGGACAGTCTGAAGCAGCTCAAGGCCTGATTCATGGCAACTGCAATTCTCCTGCATGAAACTCATGTAGTCCTGTACCAGGCAGCCAAAGTAGGTGCTTTTGTTTTGGGACTGCTCTACAATCCTTTTGACTGCCCTTTTCTCTGGTGTCATGAGCGAGTTAAAGACGCCGCTGACCTTACGCAGATGTCCTTTGAGTGCCCGCGGGAGCATAAACGTTCCAGCGCTGTGCCGTTTCTTGGGCTTGAAGGGTGGCTCCATGCTCAGCTCCTGATCGCTCTCCACACCTACGCCATCATCTTCCTCCTCTTCTTCC
>JANCOA010000045.1:13394701-13405321 GCA_024363135.1 Leptodoras oyakawai
TGCCACAAAAGTTGGTGTTTGTTGTGATGCCTCGTGAGTCATCAAGACAGAAAGAAGCCGAGCACCATAGCCTTGCAACTGGTCATTCATTGTGAACAAACTGAGGGGGTGAAAATGGATAAATCCTCAAAACCAGTTTATTCTGAAGCTAGTGAATAGAAACGGTGAGCAACTTATGACTGTACAAGTACTTTACAAGTATTACACCAGTTGGCATCCAGGCACAGAGCAGTACAGACATGACATCATGAAGCAAAAATGTCAAGTTGCCTTAAATTAAATGCCTGTTTTTGTTGCACTGAAATGACAATTTTTCTGATCTCTTGTCATTTAAACAAAAGAACATGTGGTATATATCCTAAATGACAAATGCTGATTTTATTCATGATGAATGAACCTCGCTGACACCCTGAGTATAATTCTCACTGAAGTGAAGCCACTTCTGGCCAACTTCCAGATGCCTAAAATCCTGACACTCGGGCGACTTCGACACAGCTGTGCACTATACAGGCACAACAACCTCCTGCATTCCTCCAGCACAAGTCACACCACCTCTATCATTCTTACAACAGTGATTTTCAATGTTATTGTCAACAAAAGAAACCGAGCAGTCTTGTTTTTTGTACTCTTTTACCCAGCATGTGTCTTTTTGTTGGGGTTGAACACTGTTATTGGAGTGGGGATGTTCTCATGGTTGGTCCTCATGCTGGATTAAAAAAAGCCATGTTCAATTTCGTACAGACGGTTCAACTCTGATGTAACTGTTATCTCTAAACAACCGCAGAGTCGTCTTGACACATCATTAGTACCATCTTCCAGACCTTCGCTCTTATTTCCTTTCCTCAAATTATCACGCCAATTCCTCTGAAATCCCCTGCATGTTTCCTCTTCCAGACTACAGATAAGTATCCAGTGTGATGCTGTAGTGAATCAAAGACACAGCACTGCCTGCTGTCTTATGTGTTCTACCAAAGCCAGCAAAAACAGAGGCTTGCCTTTCATATTATGGCACATGTATCAGGAAATGACTGTGGCATGCAGGGGGGAAAGCAGAGGTCTGCCTAATCTAGCGACAGTTTCTGAAAAGCACTGACTCTCTGTTGATGGATACATGCTGAGCATAATAAGTTAAATCTCCTTCTTTAGCAGGTACACACCTTTTGTGTAAGACATGGATATTTAACTGAACAAAATCTAACCGGTAGACAGGAAAGCCTGGGTTGAACTAGGTTGAAGCCTGCTGCCTCCCACACACATAAAACCCCTCCCTCAGTTTTAGGTAAACAGGAAGACCTCTTAACTGCCAGGCAGAATAAACATTGGGAAATTCATTACTTGGGTTACAGGGGACCAGAAACACACTGAGAGTCTAGAAATCTTTCAAAACACATCCTTCATCTGAACAGACACACATGTCTAAAACATATCTCAGCCTCACTAATAATGCCCAGGCAAAGAATAGGTAAGAATCGCTGACAGGGTTTTGTGATGTGGCCTAACAAAGAGAAGTATTATTATTCCAATATGAGGACATTCTGAAGTAATTTATTAATCTTACACCACAGCCATGTGTCAATGATTATTTTTATTAATGAATGACACATTGTTCTTGTAGCTGTTTATAGTTACAATTGAATTTTGCAGATGATGTGGTTGTCCATGAGAAGAGTTGGTTCCTATTACCAATTACTTTACGGCAGCTATAAACAGTCACCCCCTCGCTAGCCTCTTTCCCCCCCTTTCTTCAAGTTAATAATGCCATTTTTTTAAAAAAAAAAACACATTACCACATTTCTAAAGTTACTTTATCTGTAATTTGTTAATTCACTTGAACTTTTATTTAACAGACAAAAGGACAAAGAAAAGATTTTCAGTGTTTTCAATGACAAACAATTCTATTTGTTAACAGAGGCATGCTTATCACTGGGTCATATCACCTTTTCTTTTAATTACACTTTTTAATCATTTGGGAATTACTACAGCCTAATTGTTGTAGTTTTGCTAACAGAACTTTTGCCCATTCTTGCTGTGTACAAGACTTGAGCTGCTCAGTCTGTGGTCACTGTTGTATTATTGTCCTCTTCATGATGCACCATACATTTTCAATAGGAGACAGAATTAGACTGCAGGCAGACCAGTAAAACCACACTGTTGGAACTGTGGAATGAGGACTGGCATTGTCCTGCTGAAATAGACAATAGTTACTGGAAAAAGATGTTGGATTGATGGCAGCATATGTTTCTCCAAAATACCTACCCATGCCGTGGGCACTGATGTACCCCAGTTTTTTGTGCTTTTCTTTGGTAATAGTCTGGACGGTTGTTTTCATCTTTGGCACATAAAATCCAATGTGCTTTTTCCCCAAAATCAAGCTGAAACGTGGACTCCTCTGACCACAGAACACGTTTCCGCTGTCTTTTGGTTCATGTCAGATGACTTGAACTCACCAATGTAACATGCAAAATGAATGCATGGCTACCTCTTTGCATAATACAGTTTCAGGTTGCATTTCTTAATGCAGTGATGGATTGTGTTAAATGACAATGATTTTCCAAAGTACTCCCGAGCCCATGTGGCCACGTCCATCACAGTAGCATAACGGTTTCTTAAACAAGACCGCTTGAAGGCTCAATGGGCACACAGATTCAGCAGCGAATTTCCACCCTTGGCCTTTACACATCAAGATCTTTTCATGATAATAAAAACTGTAGAAGGTGAAAGACCGGAATACTTTGCAATCTTGTGCTGAGGAACATTGTATTTGAACTGACTGAAGTTTGCACGTGGTGAACCTTGACCCATCCTTGCTTGCAAAGTCTAAGCCTTTGGTGGATGTACACTGTTTATGATCAGTCTTGATCATCTCACCTGTTATCAGCTAAACTGCTAATTGTGGGACCTCCCAGTGTTACCTATATAACCTTTTAAGTCTTACTTTGCCTCCAACCCAACTTTATTTGAGTGTGTCTCATGCATCACACGTATCTTTTTTATATTTACAAAATACAATTAGGTTTGTCAGTGAAAACACTGAAAATGTTTTCTTTGTACTTTCATCAGTTAAATGAAAGTTCAAGTGATTTAACAAATTAGAGTTTAGTTTTTATGTCCCAACATTTTTGGAAATGGGGTTTGTATATTACTAAGAAACCACACAGTCCAACCTATGTCAAAAGACTTAATGGCTGTTATAATGCACTGACAGCTGCGCTTCCTTACATGAACATTATATAAATTTATTCACACAGAAAGCTTCAGCATATCAATGATTATATATCTTTGTTACATAAAGTTTTTATTCAGTTATTATTAGACTTGGACTGTCTGAAGAGTTTGTCTCTGCAAAATGGCTCTTATTATAAAACAATAATGTATTAGAATAAATGCATTAACATAAACCTGTAATTTGAATTTTAGTCACGACTACAGTTAGTGCTGCACTGTTATACAAAATTAACTAACATCTTCTGCCCAATCAGATTCAAGAATTTAATAGTGCTATGGTACAAGTAAGATTATTCTCAGCAAAGAAAACTGCCAGTCACCCCTGTGCTACCTTGGGCCATGGCACACTACACGAACAATAGAGATAAAGACTGCATGCCATATGTAAGTGTAAGAGTGCCTGAGTTTGTGTGCACGCCAAAGAAAGGCTCTGTTCAGAAACACAAAGACACAACTGAGCTGCAATTCACAGAGTAGCTCTGTCTACAGAAACACTCTTCCAACACACACATGGCAGGTGCAGAGGAATCACTGAGGGCCATGGCAATTTCCCAGGCAGCACTAGTGAATGAATGGAATTGAATGGAAATTGGGAACACAGACAATTAAAGGATGCAATTTAAATCAGCACATCGAGTACATGAGATATGAGACCTTCATATTCACTCTTATAAATAATAAAGAACACATTTATTTTTCAGGGTGTGCCCTTGTGTGTATGTTTTTGCAGCTGCAGTTTCTGAAGAATAAAACATCTGGGCCAAAAAAACCCTAATCCGTTTATAAAAGATCCCTGTTTGTCATTAGTGTTATTACTCATCTGAATGGTAGCTGAGGGCTGGAGTGCAATGCAAAGCTGATTGTACTGGTATGCAACAAACCAGAGAAAATATTCCCCAGGGCTGGCACACGTTTTTGTGAGAGTAAGCAAAATGCTCTGCAATGCCCCTAGGCTGATCGATGATGTGCTACATTAAAGGTACATGGCAAGCAAAATAAACAAAAATTAAACTTGCCCTGAAAAGCAGTGACACAAGAGTCAGATTTCCTGCTTTGAATAATGGGAAAACACCCTCCTGATGACTGTCTTTAAAGGCGGAAATCAGTTCTGATTATACCTTCCACCTGTTGGAATCCAGCTCATCTGATATAGAAATCAGCAGGAAAGTACTCACAAATAAAATGACTTTTTTTTGCAAACTGTCTTTAAACTTGGATCTAAAATGTATCATAGACGCATACTTGTAAGCAAACCAAGGCAATTCAAAGAATTCAAGGTGGCGCCTTTCTTATATTCCAAGCTCAAAGAAATGCTTCAAGGAAATATTTGAACATACATGGTGGCCTGGAAAACCCCTACATGTAGCAGAATTTTGAGTATAAAAACTTTTGAAACCTACAAGGTTTCCTGAACTGAAATATGTTTCTCTTTTGTGCATGTCCCAGTTACAATAAAAATGTTTTTTTTTTTAATCTGGCTACACCCAAAACTGAAAAGTGAGAAAACTTTTAAAATGGCCATTTCCAAACTCCACTGAAAAGCAGCAACAGCAAAGTACTCAGCAAAGTAAAAGCTACTGTAATTGATTAATTAAAATTTTGTCTGTATGCATGCATGTATAATATTTATATAATATGTATATAATACTATAGATAGCTTATTTATAAATGGGTTTATTTATTCAGCTGGTGTAGAGTTTGTACAGTACAATATGCAATCACCTGCTGATAAAAGTCAGTAACTTTGTGTTAAATGCCTATTACTGCAAACAAAGTCAGTATTCCTAAGCTTGGGTGTTCTTGCTCTTTATCTTTGAGGTTTAAGCAACATCCTCCCATCAAAGCTAATAACATCAGGGAGTTAATTCTCATAGGAGCCCACTGCAGGCCTGGACAAGCCCACGTGTATAGTATGAGAGATCAACACAAAGCAGTAGAAACACCAAAGAGAAACAACCACACATGTTCATAAACAATGAGAGAGACAGTTCACAGTGAGGAAATACATCCTTCTGCAAATACACTGTATTCTGGTCAGGGCTGTGGGCTATTCAGGCTATTAATATAGGTGTGGCACAGTGCAAAAGGAAAGTTGTTATAAGGCACAGATTTTGGCTAATGAAGTCTGGCACTGTGTGCGTTCTCTCATTAGGATCCTGCTGCTATACAGGCTTCTGTCCAATAGTAACACCATGAAATAAACTTGAGATCTTGTCTGCAGAGACAGAAGGGGGTTGGCCTCCTAGAGCAGCTAAAATGGGATTCTATCTGTAAGCTATACAGGAAGTGGCAGACATTGCATATATGTCTTGTACAAACATGCAAATGGCCCACAGAGAATAAATGTTAAACCTGGAAGTTCCTATATAATGTAAAATACTGTGGGTTTCACTTGATTTCACATCCCTGTTTCAAAAGAGGAAACAGGAATAGGAGTGCTTTGTGATTTACATTAACATATACTCCTAAGCTTAAAACCTTTCCAACACTTACAGTTAGAGAGAAGTTTGCATAGGTAGAATTTGGATGTAAGAATATTTGTAATAAGACACAAATGTTCACCTACAAAAACACATCTCTCCAAAAACACATTCCCTGATTCACATGAGATGTCTATGGCTTATAATGGTAGCACCACTTGCACACGGCCAGGGTGAGAAGTGTGTGTGTGTGTGTGTGTGTGTATAGGTCAAGCAAACACTCCACAGGATGTGGATAGCTACACCCATCCACCATTTCCGAGACACAGCTCCAGCAATTCGCAACTGAGTCAGGAAATAATACACACGTAGTGACATAATTACACAGTAACCTAGAACACATTAGTAGCAGTAAGGCACCACATTTATTTCAATATTTCTTTAAGGCTGGTTTAATACAGCTCTCCATGTCTTTTTCCCTGATCTTTCGACTATTCACACACCTGTTAACTGGTCAGCGGTGGTTTTATGGTTATCCCTTTCAGTGATTAATGGGAATGGTGCACCAGAAACCAACTTTGGATGGGATGAAAAAAAAGGGGTCCTTTATCAATCACAGCAGCACTAGCTGATCATGGCCATCTGTGAGCTTCTGTATGTGGAAGAAGGCAGGAAGTGCTTTGAGTGTCCTCTGAGTGTGTTATACTGTATAGTGGCACTGCATGAGCAAAAGTTAAAAAATGTGCTATTGGTCTACTTTGCACATCTCAGAAGAAGCAAGTGTTAGCCTTCACCCACTCCAGTATGTAGCTATCGGGTGATAGGGGACATCTGGCTGGTGGGTGGGAATCAGATTAACAAAAAGAAAGCTTAGCCTTTATTCAACAGGGTTCCTACATTGAATTATTTCTCCTTCAACTAATCTACTAATTTGAAATAAATGGATGTCTGGTCCTATAGGCACTTTGCTTGAAACATCCCCTTTCTTTGGAACATTGTGTATAAAACTAAATTGTTTACTACCGCTTTTTTCATTAAGGAAGTATGCTGTGTTTTCTCACTGTTCACCAGATTGTTGTTCTTGGCCTATGTTCCTGTATCAAAGATATGGCATGAGAACTCGAACCCGACTGCATCAGGATAGATCTGTCAAAATTCACAACATACAATGGAATGTGGATAAAAAAAAACTTCAATATAAAGCCATCTTCAAAGTGCTGCACACAGCAAACGTTGGTCTAAGCCCCGGGATCATGCATGTTGAACTCCAGGTGACTGCTCTGTACTGTTCATTTGCTCCTCTGAACTTGCTGCATTCTGCACCCAGAAGCATTAACATGTTCACGCAAGTTACAGCAGATAAAGCAAAAATCTTTGGCCATAGTTTTTTTTTTATGGCAAGTTTTCTTCTTGTACCATTGACATTGTGACCACAAATGCTGAACACATAAAAGTGCCAAAATCACTGTGCTGTTAATAAATCTGGGATATTCTAGATCAGATGTGCTTTTTTCCTTAAAAGAAGCTTATTTCTCTTAAATGCAAATGGACAGTGGTACTTGTAAATGACTGCTGTTTTTTTCATGGAATTTGGTAAAAGACTTGTATGAAAGTACAACAAAGAAAAGTTAAGAAGAATGTGTGTCTTGATCATAAATTTCAGTTCATACACAGTCTGGCTCCAAGTAAAGATACCCATTAGTAGTAGGTGCTAAAAAAATCTTTTGGGTGGAGGAGGGGAAACACTGAGGCTTAGCTAAAGAAACAAATCACTGTTAAATCATTTAATAAGGTTCCACCAATCAGTGAACTTGAGTTTAATGTGGGTTTTGTATCAATATGATTTAAGTGTAAACACCACCAAACCCACACAAGGAAATATTTAATCCATTTAAAAGCACTGACAATAAATGAAACATTACATAATAATTATATTGTTTAAAGAACTGAATTAAATGCAAATCAATCAGTGAAATGACCAATTAGAATATATATGTATATATGAAAACTCAAAGGAAAATACTTAATGCCAAAAAATCCCAAAATCCTATACATGTAAGCTCATCCTGTTTCTTCAATTGAATGCCTTGTGAAAGGGATTTTTTTGTAAAGATAAAACTGAATTTCCTTCATTTACAAGAAATGTGGTGGTCGACTAAATAGCCAGCTATTGACTCCTCCAATCGTCAAGGTAAAAACTAAATAAAAATGATACTGATATGCTGACAGCATAAGTGGGAGTGTAAGAAGAAAGTATGTTAGTAGAAACTCTCCCATTCAGACTGCACTACAGAGCCTGAAGTTCGGACAAAATTGCCTCGACCATGAGAGTTTATAAGAGCAATCTGTGGTGAATTTCAACCAGACTGGAATCGCCTGAAAGCTATTCCACAAACACGACTTGATACTGATTGGACTATGATATTCAGAGGCAGGACAAACAGATGTGATTCTCTCTCTTTCCCCCTTTTGTGGCGTGTTGCCTAATTGCCCTAAGGTACATACCGCACCGGTGACATTTATACCGGATTTCACTGTCCCTCCCCTGCAACTAATCTAACTTAAGCCTACAACTTTATCATGGTGTCACACTCTACTTCAATACAAATATAAAAACAAATATAAACGTAAACTGAGGCAAAGGCTTGAGTCTCATTAAAAATGATGGAATTCTAGAAGAAATTACAGGTAATCAGCAATCACTGAGAAAAGATTTCTCTTTATATACTGTATCTCCTGCAGTCACTACAAATAATCCCTCTTGTTACACAGGAGGTATCTAATTTGGGTCCGGATCCTCTGCAAAGTGTCTTTCTGTGGATAACTGTGACTCTTTCCCCCAGATCTGATCTATGAATCAGAAATCTTTGTACTGTAACCTAACTTTGTACTGTAACCTAAACAAAGACACAAACAAATCATTCATGCTCTTCAAGTTTTTTCAGTTTAGAATTTCCTGGTTTCAGAAACTATTGCAGGATTGTATTTTCTCGCCGTGTAATCTTCCACTTGAGATCACACAGTTACATTAGAAGTAACCCCACTCAGGAAATGAATGTTCTCTAAGAAACTTACAGCTGATGCTGAATCTGAGCCAGCACTAAGGAATTCAAACTGAAAAAAAGAGAAAGGCGGTAGCCTGACTTTACATTGGTTTATTAATACCAAGTGCACTAATACCAAACAGTATCAAACAAATAAATACTGCACTTTACATGTCAACAGCCTTGGTGTCTTTATATCGACTGAAGCACTGTATTATACTATTAAACAAATGCACCAGAAAATAAAATAAATTTCTTCTATAAATCGCTAAAATAATTAAAAAATGAAGTGTATAAGACACAATGACAGCTAAGCAAACAATTCAAATGTGTACGTGTGTGACTTATTAACAAAATGCTGCACTTTATTAGGCATTATGATGAGACCCTGTTTGGCAATTTGCCTGTTTTCTTAACAAGACATCCCTGTAAATGACTTCTCAAGACATCAGTGCCCTGGGCTTCTTTTACAAATAGGAAAAGAAATGCTGTATGAAAAATTACACAACCAATTCAATACACAATAGGACATTTACACTGGTATGTTTCACTGCAATTTACTTAGCAATAGATGTCTGCCCAGTTTTAGATGTCTGGCATAAACGCCTTTACATGCTGTAATGTTTAATCACTACAAGCCAACTTGTTATACGTGTTTAAGCAGACTCTAGATTTAAACCTGACTAACATCCATAATCCCTTGAGAATTTAAAACACGATGACATTTCCAGTTCCTCAAAACAGAAAACTTTCACTATTTTGTCAAACAGCTGCATTAAATAGTTGGGGAAAACAATGATTTATCAACTGCTATCAATATTACTCAAATACTAACAGTAAATAAAAAACTTTTTATTATGTGCTTTGGCTCACTCACCATCATGATCTCAAATGCTGTATGAGTATTTATGTGTTTTGGTAATCATTATGCAAATAATTTTAGTCATAGGAACCCAGGCCAATCTTTAACCAAACCACATGAGGACAGCATTATGTTTTACAACCCCAATTCCAATGAAGTTGTGAAGGATGAAGGATGTTTTGTGAAACATAAATAAAAACAGAATATGATGATTTGCAAATCCATTTCAACCCATATTCAATTGTATACACTACAAGATACACTAGAAGACAAGATATTTAATGTTCAAAAAGATAAATTTTATTGTTTTGGTTTTGTTGCAAATCTTCACTCATTTTGAATTTGATGCCTGCAACACATTCCAAAACAGTTGGGATAGTGGCAACAAAAGACTGGGAAAGTCTCTGTTTGGAACATTCCACAGGTGAACAGTTTAACTGGAAACAGGCAAGTGTCATGATTGGATATAAAGGGCGACATTCACCACTTTGTGAAAAACTGCGTGAGCAAATACGTCCAACAGTTTAAGAACAAAGTTTCCCAACGTGCAATTGCAAGGAACGTAGGGATTTCATCATCTAATATCATCAAAAGATTCAGAAAATCTGGAGAAATCTCTGCAAGTAAGCGGCAAGGCCGAAAACCAACACTGAATGCTCTTCGGGACCTTCGATCCCTCAGGCAGCACTGCATTAAAAACTCACATTCTGTAAGGGATATTACCACATGGGCTCAGGAACACTTCAGAAAAACATTGTCAGTGAACACAGTTTGTCACTCCATCTACAAGTACAAGTTAAAACTCTACCATGCAAAGTGAAAGCCATACATCAACAACACCCAGAAACACAGCTGGCCTCTCTGGGTCCAATCTCATCTGAGATGGACTGACACAAAGTGGAAAAGTGTCCTGTCAAATTTCCAAATTGTTTTTGGAAATCATGGATGTCGTGTCCTCTGGGCCAAAGAGAATAAAGGCTGTCCGGATTGTTAAAGTTCAAAAGCCAGCATCTCTGATGGTATGGGGGTGTGTTAGTGCCCATGGCATGGGTAACTTGCACATCTGTGA
>JANCOA010000045.1:13463518-13474232 GCA_024363135.1 Leptodoras oyakawai
CGTTCCAAAACAGTTGGGACAGGGGCATGTTTACTGCTGTGTTACATCACCTTTCCTTTTAACAACACTCAATAAGCTTTTGGGAACTGAGGACACTAATTGTTGAAGCTTTGTGGGTGGAATTCTTTCCCATTCTTACTTGATGTACAACTTCAGTTGCTCAACAGTCTGGGGTCTCCTTTGTCATATTTTGTGCTTCATAATTCGCCACACATTTTCAATGGGAGACAGGTCTAGACTGCAGGCAGGCCAGTCTAGTACCTGCACTCTTTTACTATTAAGTTAAATAAGTTAAAATTAAACTAATTTAAGTAGCTACCATGTTAAATGAAACTACATGTAGCAATATATTGGCAATACTATATACTGGACAAGTTTAATGTTTTTTTTTTGTCTCTTGTGTTTATTTTTATGTATTTTGTGATTACAAAATATATCTCACCACAGATTTCAGCCATGGTTATCTTAAGTCTGGCCATTAGTGACTACTGATCACTATATGAAACATAGAGCAGGAAATTGTTTATTCACGTTTGTTCAGACAGTTGATACATAAGTGTGGAGCATTACCCAATATCATAGCTGGTTATATTTAATTAATTGAGGAAACTGAAAATCATGCTTTCAATTAAAATATGATTCATTGGGCAGCTTTACTGTGCTATCATTTGCTTCTGTACTCCCACAGGCTTCCTGATCAACAATGGTATTGTCTGTATCGGGTGGATTACGCACTCAGAAGGCAACAAAAGAGACAGTCAGATCAGGCACTGCCCTTCTGTAGTCTAAAGCCTGATCCAACTGGCCATCAGCATCTCCCAAAGTGCATGACCTTTCCACACCAACATTATAAAATGCACAGTAATACTGCATATTCACACTGATTTCACACATAGGACACCTTTCACAACACACACAACTAATATACACAGATACACTGCTATGCAAAACACATCTGCAAAACTAAAACATAAACTGGCTTCTAATCAGTTCCAGGCAGGTCATACTTCTGGTTTTGCATGTGACCTATTTAAACAAAAACATGCATAGCTGATATTATCTACAAAAGTTAATGCAGCATAGACCATGTACTCCTATTCAGTGTGAGAGGTGCTACATGCTGTCGGCTGTTTACCTGGTGGAGTGCAGTTCCTCACAGCCTCCAGCTCTTCAGTCTCATTGCTGAAGTGTTGCAGAAGCCTACGGCTCTCCCATGTGTCACTGACCTCAGAGGACACACTGGACATGACATAACCTGCAAATCACAGATTACACTGATCAGATCAGATAGTACAATATGACACACACACACACACACACACACACTGAAGTACCAGAACTAGAAGAGCCTATACAAAATGCATAGAACACCACCACATTGTCATGTGTCTTGCAGTATTTTCATACAAAAACATCTTATCAGTTTCTAGTCAGAATCCTCACTTTTTCTAATGTTCCCCATAGAAACTTTAAGAAACATTCATCTTCAATACCTACTATGTCCTGGTCAGGTTATAGCAGTGGATCTGGAGCATAACCTGGAATACAGGGAATGAGTCAAGAATACACTCTGAAATCAACACAACTCATCAAAGGGCAAAATTCATGATCTCATTCACAACTAGTGGCAATTTAGTGTAGCTTTTCCATCTTCTGGCATGGTTTTTGGGAGGATGGACTAAACCCGTGAACCCAGAGGAAAACCAAGCAGATTCATGAAAACATGCACAGAAACTGCACAGAAACTCAAGCTCGAACTATTCATCCTGGATCTGTGAGGCAGCAATGCTACCCAGTGTGCCTCCATGACACCCCAGCTGGTAAGATGTTCACTTTTTAGTATATGGTAAAATTACATGTTCCTGCAAAACCACAAAGGCATTTTTTCACAGAAGTTGTGAGAAAACAGTGATCTATCCTATAGTGATAATGCCTATGCAGAGAAATATTAAAAACACCCAGAATAACAGGTAAAATATTTAACAAGCAAAAAGTAGAGTTGAGTTGCCAAATCAGAATCCAAATCAGAAATGTGCCTCAAAAGGCCCTTCTACACAGCCATGAACAAAAGGTCATCTGAAATTCTATCATTTTTATTCCTGTTAAGTGGGAACCAATGAAGTATAAAACACATTTGATCTCATATTTACATTTACATTTATGGCATTTACCATAAGAGGATCTGGGAGAGGGGGTGTGTGGGTGTGCGGTGGTCACAGGAGCCGGGGGAAAAGGAGTGGCGGATCTTCTTGACCTAGTCCTCAAATACGTAAACAAACTCTTCAGCAGTGAAAGAGTTGGGTACAGGAGGAGGGGGAGGGTTGAGGAGGGAAGAGAAGATGCTGAAGTGCTTGTGTGGACCTGCTGCTGATGCCTCCAGCTTCTCTCTGTAGAAGGACAACTTTGCAGCAGTTACTTCCTTTCATAGGAGTGAAGGTCAGCTCTCAGCCTTGATTTCCTCAGTGACATTTTTAGTTCTAGGCACTTCTTATGCAGGACTTTGTCAGCCAAGGAGCAGGTGGTGAGGATCTTGTAAGAGGCCCTTCCCAAGTTCAACCGTGTCACACCCCTGCTGCACACCCTTCACTGGCTTCCTATAGCTGCTCACATCAGATATAAAACCCTGATGCTGCCCTACAAAGCCAAAAACAGTTCAGACACTCACTACCTGGCAATTGTCAAAGCTTGATGCGTACCCAGAGACCGTTGTGCTTCAAGCACGACTTGTCTTGATCCGCATTCATCTAGGACATATGGGAGGCAAGCATGTCCTGGCACAAAGGTGATGGAATGAGCTCCTCGTGAGTGTCTGAACAGCGGAATCGCTTCAAATGCGAACTGAAGACCCACCTCTTTTGAGAGCACTTGAATGAGGTCAAATGAGGATAGAAGAGGAGGACAGGATGTCTGCAGCTTGTTTGATGGGAGGTTGAAGTCATCAAGCAGAATGAGTGGAGTCTCATCAGCTGGCAAGAGGCTGAACAGAGTGTCTAGCTCTTCAATGAAGTGACCTAGAGCACATGCTGGACAGTAAAGAACAATGATATGGAGTTTAGTTGGGAAGCATATTGTAACAGCATGATATTCAAAGGAGGAAATGGAAAGATGGGGAAAAGAGATGAGTAAATCAGCAGCATTTTGACAGAAATAACCAGAGCCTCCACCACTTTCAGCCTGTTGTGGAGAGAGAGAGAATGAGAAGGCCAATAAAAGGGCAGCCAAAGTAACAGAGTTTGCAGGAGTTATCCATGTCTCTGTCAAGGCCAGAAAGTCAAGGGACTGAGTTGAGGCTAGGGCTGTGATGAAGTCTGCCTTCTTTCCTGTGGATTGGCAATTCCAGAGACCACCAGCCATCGCAGTCGGACAATGTGTCAAAAGTGAAGGGTAGGTGAGATTGCTGGTTTTACATTTTCTGCAGTTATGCTTGTGTTTGTGGTGGCTGTGATAAATGCAGATAGGAATTGAGAAGAAGATAATACTGGTAAGGAGAAAGGAATAATAAATGTGAAGTGAAAGAAAGTGATACTTAGGTAAGATGAATGGTGATGGTTTCCATGTTGATTGAAGAGAAGAAGTAGAAGACAAAGGAGACCAACTAACTTTAAATTAAGCAGGCAGTATCTGATCCCACTCCCTCAACAATTCACACTTCAAGCCGAAACCAAGGCACCTGGTCTCACTAATTAGAACCAGGCAGTAAACAACTAAAACAGACAGCAAACAGACTAGAGAACCATCGGAATCTACCTAAAAGTTCTGCAATCCAAAAGCCTACCTCAAAAGCAGAAGAGAGTTCCAAGATATAAGATGCAGCACAACTTTGAAATCTATTACTGAGGCTGGTCTGGAGAAGTCCAAGCTATTGCCTGCTATCTAAAAAAGTACAGTGAGCTGTATTTGATAAAAGAAATGAGGCAGTCTGCAGAAGAATATGCTGCATAGTTCCTCTGTTCATTATTAAATTATGTTACTGATTCTTGTTTTAATAATGTGCCAGTGATTATGTGAAAGCAGAGCAGCGTGGAAGTACACTTCATGTGTGGAATATGAACGGCTATTAATATCTTCAATGGGAGTATGACAGACATGATTACTTTGGAAGGGACTGGATCCAATATTTTACAGTCAACACTTTACTTAAGCACAACTCAAACATTCATTTCATTCAGGAGAGCTGTTGTAATATCCCTTTACAGATACTGATGATCAATCTGGTATCCCATGTGTCACCGGTCACCCAGAGATACTAGGACGTGTAGCCATGCACAGAGCAAGCTGCAAAATGTTACACAATCTCGCAGGCGTAGGAGCAGCATGCGTTACTCTGGGTGAGTGCAGTGCGCCGCTTTAACAGCCAACATGCCGCTGTGGAATATTCATGAGCTCCGTCTGTTCCACCGAGTAAGAAGCATTTCTGCAGTAGGACTAGAATCTAGTATTATACTGAGAGGAGGACACATAACACTGCATGCACCTTCAAAAAGTATAGTGAGATAAAGATATAGTCTTTGGGCTAAAGATAAAAAATCTATAAAATTAATGACGCAAAATAAACAAAGTACTATTCGAATATATTAAACAGCATGGACATATTACAAGCACAGGGAACTTGCAGATCTGATTGCAGTGTCATAGACCCTGATATCCACACAAGTACGCAGTAACAAAAAGCTGTGTGCACATATGGCAAGTTGGAGGCAAACGTGAGAAAGGCTGGTCATTATTTCATGGCACCCAGAGGATTTCCAATAACAAGAGAATCAAGTGAGGACAGCTCTGAGAGCTGGAGTAAATTTTATATGTCGTTTTCCTTCTAACAGGAAAGAGACAGCAATGTATTTTTACTGAAGGAGTCCAGTCCAGTGAAGTGGAGCTGAGGGCAGCAACATCCATTCATTCTGTCTCCTCTCTATATCATTCCTCTTTTTTGTCCAACTATCACTTCCAGGCCAAAGCACATCAATGCAACCTTCAGGTTAACAGTGTAAACAGCACTATGACTGTGACTTCCAAGTGCAAAATCATGTTTAAAGGTTTTTGAATTATTATAGTGAACATGGCTCAGCTCTATTTAAACACCAGCATGACTGAGGCTGTTGTGTAACTCTCTCAGACGCTGTGTTTTTGACACTGTCAGCCAGCAATAATTAATAAATATTCATAAATACTCATTTTAAATGCAGTTAGAGACATTTTTCGTATCTCCTATTTTTTAATTGTGTTCTGATTTATTTTGATTATTATGTATTCCTAAATGAATAGGCTAATGCTCATGTAATTCCGTTTAGTTAATTGGTATGTATGTGTGGAAAAAGCAGCAGATTTGACCTAAATATTTTGTACATAATATTTAAAAAAATGCTCATTTTTACAGATCTCACTTTCAGTATCATCAAATAGTTTTTATTATTTGGTTACCCCATGCATAACCAAGGAAACTGCATAATTTTCACAATTTAAAAGTAAAAGCACAATCTTGCCAAAATTGTACAATATAAGCAGTCTTTTAAAAGCCACTACTTTCACTTTAATGCATAATTCACTCTAGAAACATGCATACAATGTTAAGTAGCTACAGGGATGAGAGAAAAGATATATATATATATATACAGTATATAATACACACACACACACACACATTTTTCCCAGTACATATGCTTTGGATAGACTGCGACCCTAAGCAGGATAAAGCAGTATCTAAAGATAAATGAGTGATGATTGAAGATGAATTACAATAAAATCAACAGAGCCGTAGAGATTCACACACATTCCATACCTAGTTGGTCATCACATAACTAAAGTGCAGTTGTGTCTTACAAACTACTTATAAACCGTGTAGTAATCTGTGTATTGCATTATGACTTCTGTATGCCTAACTACCCAACAGCAATTCCTTAGGACGTATCTGGTTGGTGATAAAGATTAGGCAAAATTTTATCCAGCACTACAGCAAGACGGTTCCTGCTATATTCAATTCTGAAAGTAAAAAAAATTTCTTTTTATATAGCCTAAAACAATTCGGTTTTCAGTACATCTAATTCATCTTGTAATGTAAATGAAACTCTACTGCAGGACTATAATGGACATATGCATTTCCTTCTTTTTGAGAAGGCATGGTTTAGTTCTTCTGTCATTAACACAGATTAGATTTTTTTCTCTCATGGCCAAAACATAGAGGACTGATGAAAGCCCACATGTTACATAAAACACAATTACATAAAATGTTTATTTTCTCAACTTTTTACATTTGTGTTTTATGACATTTGTTTTATCCTCTGAAATGTTTGTTTTATGACGTACAGCAAACACATGGTGTGTGTCAAGCAGGAACAGCCAAACATTTTTTGAATGGATTGACCCTCAGTATAAGCGCTACATATTGTAAATACTCAGAGGGAAAATATCAAATATAGCACACAAGATTACACAGGATGACTGGTGAGATGTAACAGAAAAATGGCCTAGTCCTGAGAAAAGCCCTGAATGTCCATCTGGATGTTCAAATTATTTTGTAAAGAACAGACATGAGTAAGGCAGGTTATGTAACTTTGCACTAGTCACACAACAGCAGGTCTTCTTGTGTGGAGGCAGCTTCTTTCTCTAAACTGTGTTTGCTGTCTTCATCCAAAACATTTCTGAGGAAAAATATGATTGCAGCAAGACGTTTTCTCCAAACTATTTATACCACTGCACTGATGAATTCTGGAATCTGACTGTCGCTGATTAATTTCCTATAACAACACAGCTATGACAATAGTACCAGCTGTAATTCAAATCATGTTTTATGTTTATAATAATGCACTAATACGAGATCTCATTCACAGAGACTTGGATGGTAGCCATTCACATAATAGACACTGCTTTCTCTCGGATGTTTAACATTTATTAAAGAAGTCTTCTATCAGTGTCAGCTCTTTAAGGTAAAGCTGTTCCACAAGTCTTCAGTTATGTGACACACTACAAGAAAAAAAAAGAGAGGCTAGTGAAAGAATAACTGTCTATATCGGTTGCAATGTAAGTGATTACAAAATTGTAATAATAGTCAGTTTCTGGTATATACGTAAGAAGAATAAAAACACATTAGTATATACGTTAGAATAAAACATGTTAAAAAAAACAATTTCCGGTATAACACCACTTCATCGTTGATTATTTTCCTATAACAGAACGCCCCAAGGCATTTTATTCCTTCCTTTGTCCATTTATATTCATATTACAGCTCTGATCAGTAAGACCCCATTGGTAGCCCACTGGCTATATCTTCATTTCAGCCACATGACATCACCAAACATCTGCAAACCCTTCAAAACAGGCAATACTGGACTCTATTACATCCCCCAACAATGCTCATGTGCCTTCTGGTTCTTGGTGTCCACTTGTATTTCCTACAATGATGATGTAACAACTTAGCAAGCTTTTGATTTATTTTGTGCTCATCATGTGATTATGTTCAATACATGACCAGAACAGAAAGGCTGCCCCAAATACCAGCTGCAGTGGGAAGAATTCGGTCTCATGCATTCAGCTGGCCATGCATGCCCGACCCCATACTGTCAACGCGGGGAAAAATTTATCGCCACAGCCACCCAGGCTTCCAAACTGCAATTATGTAGTTTGTCTTCATTAGCTATGCAGGTGAGATATTCAATGTAGGACACATTTGGACCTAGGAAAAGTTGTTGAATTCAAAAGTCTAGCTAGCTAGTCTATCTGTTAATTCAATTTCCTTATAAACTAGATGAAACAAAGTAACAAAGAATTAAGCATCTAACTCAGGCATAGTGCACGCCAGCTAATAAGACTCCCGTCTGGTCAATCCTAGATAACCCAACCAAGAAGAGAAAAAATCGATACAGTTATATTTACAGCCTTTGATTGGATATCAGTAATGGGTCTGTTAAGGATGTGACAGGCCATTAGCAGGCTCATTAGAGGCTGGTGTCAGTCACACTCCTCCTGTGAGTGTCTGCATCCAGATCGAGCAGGAGGAGTGCTTCATCTTCAAAAGGCGAGAGGAGAACGCTTTGCGGTTGGGGGTTGCCCAGCAGGAGTGGAGGTTTCTGGGACGTCACTCTGTGGAGCACAGCCCCTCCCTCCAGCTGGAGATTCCACTGCCCATGCAGACGTGCACAATGTACAATGAGCTGGGGTGGGAGTCGGAAGTCAGTTCAAGTCTGACACACAAAGAAATAATGATGAATTCTCCAGCACTAGAAATACCTGGACATGCTGATTTTCCCAAAAATATAATGCTTAATATGACAGAATGACAGATTTCTGTCTGCACTGAAACAGGTCATCTGGAAAACGTTAAGGATGGAATATATCATGCTTAGCTTATTTTATTCTATGCATATTCACCACACGTCTGCATTTGTTTTACTTCAGCTCCATGGGTTCAGTGTTTTCTCAGCTTACATCAGTTCCATTTCTATTTGTGTAGCTTTCAGTCAGTGCCAAACATTGTCGGTGTTTATCTTACCAACATATTTGAGGAATTCTGCAAGACGTGACCGCTGGAAGAAAGAGACCGATATTGAACGTGAAACATCTTAATAACCTCTCAAAGGAAAGGTATAGATTTAACACATCTCACTATCTCTCCCAAAGTGAAAGTATCATGTTCTTTTGTTCTACTGTACAACCTGATCAAATATTTCAGCTTCACCCAGATGTTTTCCATTGAGTGAGTGCTGGTTGTTGTGTGGCACTGAAACATGATTACATTTGGCTTCCTCTTTGTTGATTCCTGTTTTTGCTATATCACTTGCACGGTTTTGAACCTTGCATGCATGTTTAATGTTGTGTGGTACAGGCTTGAAGTAACTAAGTATACATTTACAAAGAAAGATACCAGAAAAGGTTCATTAGAACGCCACCCTAGAAGTAAGATTAGCTCTCTAAACAACAGTTTCAGGTTGTATAAAGTCCATACATTTTTTCATTGTTGCCAATATAAATAAAAGTAATCAGTTTATAGTCTACACCACAAATACAGTCTACACCCCAACACTTATGGTGGTGAATTTTTTTTTAAGTTCTCTGTAACAAAATAGTTCATTCACAATTCTAAGAAATCTACAATAGTTCTGTTATGGTGCTTCTCTAAAGAAGGCATCACCTCTAGCACCTTTTCCAGATTCCCACCATTTTTTGCTGTTTAAAAATTATAGATAGAAATTTGGATTAATTCTGGTGATGAAAGAAGGCTGTCAATTTAAACACAAATAATAACTAGGCTGTAGAAAGAATCAGCAAATTGATTTATAATCTATATCAGGTTCATTTATATTCCATCACAGTGACATTCAAATAAAAATTTCCTGTTACATAAAATTGCCTTGCTTACAATTATGCCAATAAGCAAATAATGACAGAATGGCGACCACAGTTAACTTTTAATGTTTGACCAGATGTTGAAAAGATACACTATATTGCCAAAAGTATTCACTCTTCTGTTTTCACACACATATGAACTTGAGTTACATCTCATTCTTAATCCATAGGGTTTAATATAATGTCAGCCCTTCCTTTGCAGCTATAACAGCTTCAACTCTTCTCGGAAGACTTTCCACAAGGTTTAGGAGTGTGTTTAGAGAGTGGGAGTGGGAATGTTTGACCATTCTTTCAGAAGCACATTTGTGAGGTCAGACACTGATGTTGGAGGAGAAGGCCTGACAGTCTCCACTGTCTCGCAGTCTCCACTCTAATTCATCCCAAAGGTGTTCTATCGGGTTGAGGTCAGGACTCTGTGCAGGCCAGTCAAGTTCTTCCACACCAAATTCATTCATCCATGTCTTTATGGACCTTACTTTGTACACTGGTGCGCAGTCATGTTTGAACAGGAAGGGGAGCATAAAATTGACCAAAATCCCTTTTTATGCTGAAGCATTAAGAGTTCCTTTCACTGGAACTAAGAGGCCGATCCCAACTTCTGAAAAACAACCACCATAATCCCCCCTCCACCAAACTTTACACTTGGCACTATGCAGTCAGACAAGTACTGTTCTTCTGATTGCCAGATGGAAAAGCGTGATTCGTCACTCTAGAGAACACTTCTCCACTGCTGTAGAGTGCAGTGGCAGTGTGCTTTACACCACTGCATCCAAGCTTTGCATTGCGCTTGGTGATGCTTGGCTTGGATGCAGCTGCTGGGCCATTGATTCCATGAACCTCTCTACACACTGCTCTTAAGCTAATCTGTTAGTTTGGAGTTTGGAGGTCTGTAGCGATGGACTCTGCAGAAAGTTGGCAACCTCTGCGCACTATGCACCTCAGCATCCACTGACCCTGCTCTGTCATTTTACATGGCCTACCACTTTATGGCTGAGTTGCTGTAATTACCAATCACTTCCACTTTGTTATAATACTAAATATATTTTAGTAGCGAGGAAATCTCACGACTGGACTTGCACAGATGGCATCCTATCACAGCACCATGCTGGAATTCACTGAGCTCCTGAGACATTCACAAATGTTTGTAGAAGCAGTCTGCATGCCTAGGTGCTTGATTTTATTCACCTGTAGCCATGGAAGTGACTGGAACATCTGAATTCAATGATTTGAATGGGTTAGTGAATACTTTTGGCAATATAGTGTAAATCAATAAAAAAATTAAATATGACAGTTTGTGAAAACGGGCGGCACGGTGGCGCAGTGGATAGCACCGTCGCCTCACAGCAAGAAGGACCCGGGTTCGATCCCCGGGTGGGGC
>JANCOA010000045.1:13509154-13519351 GCA_024363135.1 Leptodoras oyakawai
GAGTTGCCGGCTGGGCACCGGCTCCCCCGTGACCCCGTAACTGGGAATAAGCGGTATAGAAAATGACTGACTGACAACAGGCCTTCAATGGAAAATATAAATATATTCTTACATTAATGGTTACATTAATAGTCAAGTATCATCAACTGCTACTTTAGGAAAAAAACATTAAATCTTATACAATTAATTTTTTTATAATTATTAATTATTTTTAAAATATAATGATATTATATTTTACATTTTTTTTAAAATGTATATTAAAACAGTTATCTTATTGCTTCCTTGTAATTCTGACCATTAGCTCATGCACATACCACTCAGAATGGTAGTTCAGTTTGTAGCAATGTGAAATTATAGGCTAATAAATATTCAGATGCTTTTGAGTGCAGTGGGTAGTGCTGTCACCTCACAGCACAATGCCCGGTTTGTGTGGGTTCCCTTTGGGAGCTCTGGTTTCATAAAATGTGAATGTAATTAAGGGATTTGACAGACCTACAATGTAAATATTGTTATGAACAATAAGTATCACTGAAAGATGAAAGATTAACAGTCATCAGGCTGTGATGAAGTGTATGTTACATAATATTCACACTGTTAGAACACTGTTAGGTTTCTTCACTGTATGGTATTATAACAAATTCCAACAAATATATATTGAATTAATTGATGAGGATTGTGGCTTTTAATGTCACATCATTATATGAAAAATGAATCATTTGTTTTTAATAAAGAGAAATAACAGGAGACAGGACTGCTGTAGTACTAAAATACCACGAGTGGACTATTTTACATTTCACATGAGATCTACATAACACATTTCTGTCAGGTAAATGGTTAGGGAAAGACACCAAGCCAGGTCACTTTTTGTCTGTTCACAAATTAAGACTTGAATTACTAGCGAATTAGTAATACATATCAGTATTGTGTAAGACATCACTGAAATTCCTAATTTCATATAGTGTTTATGCAATATGTTATAAATATGTTAATGCCTTTTGTATTTGTGTTACTGCTTGGGACAAGATTTAGTGTACCCAGTTTCACAAATACTATACAATATACATTTTCATATAGTGACAAAAAGACACAATTTCTTTGTAAAAGCAAGAGATTTTCTGCTGTTATAAATGAATAAATGAAACCAATCTGTGAATAGCAGATAATTATGTAGAAACCAGCTGGAATCAGCTGTCTCTCCCAGAAGCAACATCGTGGCTTCAGCCTGGCACATTCCACTGAAACTGCACTCATTGCAGTGACAGAGAAGCTCCATGCCATGCGATCAGCTGGGTCGTCATTGGCCCTGATTCCTCTTGACCTCTCTGCTGCCTTTGACACAGTCAACCACGATATCCTTCAGTCCGTCTTTTCTAATCTAGACATCACTGGATCTGCATGTTAGTTGTTCAAGTCCTGTCTGTAGGGCGCTCCTACCAGGTAACATGGAGTGGCTCAACATCCACTCCATGCAAACTCTCCACTGGTGTCCCACAAGGCTCAGTGCTGGGCCCTCTTCTATTTTCACTATACACTTACTCACTCTGAGATGTCATCTCTTCACATGGCTTCTCCTACCATTGTTATGCCAATGATACTCAGCTCATTCTTTCTTTTCCTCCTTCTTATAAAGATTTGACTACTGGCCTCTGTGTACTTATCTAGAATGCTGTAACTTATCTAGAATGCTGCAGCTTGACTTGTATTCAGCCTTACCAAGTTACGCCATGTCATACCACTGCTGTGCACTGACTTCTTACTGGCTTCTCAGCAGTTTGCATCAGATATAAAGATATAAAACCAGATATCAGATATAAAACCCTAATGCTAGCCTACAAAGCCAAAAACGGTCCAGCCCCCACCTACTTGATGGCAGTGGTTGAACCCAGAGCTGCACACCCAGAGCCCTTCGTGCCTCAAATATGTCTCGATTTGACCCACCGTCATCCAGGACACATGGAGGGCAAGCATCCAGACTTTTCTCTGTCCTGGCACCAAGGTAGTGGAATGAATTCTCCCTGAGCTTCAACCCCCACTGAAGACCCACCTCTTTTGAGAACAATTGAAGCACAAACTCAAAATTGTTACCACACTTACAGCAGTTATTGTATTCCCTATGTCTTGTTCTTCACTGGTTTTGTGTAGTTAAGGAATACTTGGGTTTTGGGACTTTTACTTATAATGATTATTAGGTAGTGTATGGCTAAATTCTAGCAGTATCATAGCGTACCTTGACTTATGTACCTTGAATTCAGGTCTACCAGTCTTAGCTTTAGATATTCTAACTTAATGACTAAGCACTCTTGTAAGTCGCTCTGGATAAGAGTGTCTGTTAAATGCCAGAGATGTAAATGTGTAGTGTACTCAGTGTCTACTATTGACACAAACCTGTATAATTGTAAGGGGGCTCGCCGTACCATGGCCTAACACTAGAAGGCCGCAGCAGCATGGTGCTCACTCTGGGAAGTCTCTGGGAAGAGTCTCTGGGAAGATTCTGGGAAGACGCCTAGCACCAGTCAAGGTCAACAGGAGACACCTGCTCACCACCCTACTTAAAGGGGTTTTTGAGCAGTGCCTCTTGTCATACCTTTAATTTGGATATATGGTAGCGCTGCAGTGCGAGGTATCAGGGCAAGTTGGTAACATGGGGCCTTTGTAGAGGTCCTGTGGTATGGGAACCCTGAGGTAATAAAATTGTGGTCAAGGTCAGTTCTGCTTCTGGTGCGACTCCCGTTGTGACTCTCTTTTACGTCGCTGAATTGCCTGCCTCCCTCTCTAATGGGTTTGCCTACTCGATGCCTGGATCGCATATAGCCTATTTCAAAGTTGAGGCATTTAAGAAAACACTCTCCTGCTATGGTGGGCAGTGCATCAAGAGGCATATTCTTTTGTCCTCATTGAGGTAAAATATTTATATTTCAGAGTGTTGGCTATTGTTAGCTGCTTGTGATCCAGAAGCATCAAGCTCTACTTCTGGGTCTGCCGACTTATATACTATATATATATATATACCCTCCTTATTTCCTTTCCTCACCCTCTATCGACTGGGCTGAGTCATAACAGCCCAGCTTCCCTGCAACTGGGTCTGCTCCTGTCTCACACCGTAACAGCTTATGTATGTTACATGCTTAAGTGCTTATATTGGTCAAGTCTTTTCATTTCTCCTAACAATATATTTAAATGATCCACATAATCTAGTTTGATTACTGCACTGTCCCTGGAACATATCCCAGTGTGTAAGTGGAAAGCCTGTTTTACATACAGCCAGACTGTGGCTATGACAAAACCATGTTGCTTTTATGGAAAATATTAAGAGTTCATATTGAGAAGATTACAGGCAGGGCTGATGGATGAGCGAGGGTAAGAGGAATTGTTAGTTAGATCTTTACCCAGAACCCCTGAGTACCTGCTGGGTGTGGGTGTGGATTGTGATCTGTCAGTGGAGCTGCAAGAAAGGCTCTGGTAAATCCAGCTGCTGGTCTTGTACTTAATCTGTTATGTTCTCTTACACTAGGCAGTACATTAAATATATATCTAACCATGCTAGCATAAAAGTACAAAAATGATTATCTATTTTCCTTTTTTAACATGTAGTCTTTATTCTATTATTTTTCATCTATTAAGCACCCTTGCTCTACAGGAACAGGCATTATACACTATATTCATTTATTCATTATCTAAGCTTTATCCTACTGCCGGGTCATGGGGGGTGCTGGAACCTATCCCAACACTTAGAGGGCAGAAAAGCACCCTGGACAGTCCATCGCAGGACAGACACACAGACACAATAACTCACACACTCACACCTAGGAGCAAATTAGTATCTCCAGTTCATTACATGTCTTTGGACTGTGGGAGGAAACCAGAGCTCCTGTAGGAAAGCCATGCAGACAGGGGAGAACATGCAACCTCCACACAAGAGGGACCCAACACTGGAATCAAACCGGGTTGCTTTATGCTGTGAGATGACAGCATTACCCACTGCACTATCGTGCCGCCCCTTATATAGTATAGGCACGATAGTATAGTCTTATTTGTCTCATCTACTTAAGAAAACACATTTTTTGTATATAGAAGGCAGTTTATTAGGTAGCTTACTTTCCCTATTAGTGGAAGTTAATATTGCTTCCATGTGAAAAAAGGCCAGACTTCCAGCATACTCAGCTCAGCTGCAAAAAACATATCAACCCACTCAGAATCACGAGCAATCAGACACCTTGGATATATTGTACATTGCCCTCACTCGCCTCAGAAAACCAGCAAGACAGAACCTTGAAAGTCAAGTAATTACTTAAAAGAGAGCAACACATATTGAATGTATATGCATGGGTTGACAGATGAAATGTATGAAGCAGCTTGAGCAAAGTAAACCATCATGCCTGACAAGGATACTCTACTCCATGTCTGAACTAATGCAATCTGCACGTGAGACATAAATAGGGAATACTGTATATTCACACTGGGACATGTCCTTGTCAGTTAAAACTAGCTGTACATATGCTAGCAAGCACACCAATGAGTTATCAATCATACATTAGTATTTTCTGCTGTGCCATGTACAATATGCATTACTATTCTATGTACAGTATGTGCAGTTGTAGCTGTACCCAAAGGCATTCTATTTCCTGCCTTAAAGGGATGTTGTTGAGATTGATGACTTTAATCTCTTGTGATATTCTCAATAACTCTGAGGAGTGTGTGTTTGTGTATGTGTGTGTGGATATGTCAGTATGTGAAATATAACATACAGTAAATATGGCAATTTGTAAAGCCTAATGATACACTATATGGGCAAAAGTATGTGGACACCCAACCATCTCACACACACACATATGTGTTTGTGGAATATCCCATACTAGATTTAGTTCCCCTTTGCTGTAATAAATGCCTGGGAAGACTTTCCACTATATTATGGAGCATGGCTGTGGGGATTTGTTTTCATTGAGCCACAAGAGCATTCGTGAGGTCAGGCACTGATGTTGGGTGAGGATGTCTGGGGAGCATTCGACATTCCAATTCATCCCAAATATGTTCAGTGGGGTTGAGATCAGGACTCTGAGGTGGAGGCCACTCAAGTTCTTCCACTGCAGTATTGGCAGACCATGTCCTTATGGATGTTGCTTTGTGCACAGGGCATTGTCATGCTGGAACAGGTTTGGCCCCATTGGTTCTAGTGAAGAGAAATTGTAATGCTACAGCAAACAAATTCATTCTATACGATTGTGTGCTTCTAACCTTGTAGCAACAGTTTGGGGAAGTAACTCATATGGGTGTGATGGTCAGGTATCTACATACTTTCACCCATATAGTGTATATTCTCTTATTTGTTACAACAAGCAATAATCTTATTAGCTTACATATACATTGGTTAGCTTGTTTGTGAAGCTATTAATGCTAAATAGTTATGGCTAAAGATCTATTATAGTCTCTATACCCAGACTTCTAGTACATTTAATCATTTAGTGCAGCCAGGAAATAACCAGCTTTCAGAGAGAGGCTGTTTGGAATGACATCTTCAACCACAGGCAATCTCTTAAATATCTTACTTCAAATTGCTCACTATAATGGTGTTAATAGCTTTTTCCTCTCAGACTATCATGTACATAGAACTGTGGACATCCAATAAGATTGCAGCCTTCTGGACATTCTGAAGGTTGTGGCCAAAATAAGTGTGAAAAAGTCAGATGTTTTGTGTATTATGTGTCTGAGAGTAAGATTAACATTAGCCTAGCTAGCGTTATTTAGCTGGAAACAGTAATGCAGGTACATCGGCTTTTGAACTAATCTTTTTGTGTAATTGTAAATTTTTATGTTTAGATAAATGTATTGTTGCTATCATTTAAAAAAATAGAGAGATTAAAGTAATGTAGAAAACGACAGAGGCTGGTGCTGTTTTTGCCACAAAAGTGCTGTATTTTTGCTCTTGAGTTGTCCTTGGTAGCAAAGCACACGTTTCTGGAGTTAGGCAGAAAAAAAATGGCTAATGATATCTCATCTCTATGTGCTGCTTTTGGGCTCATTCTGTGTGCAGTGTGAGATGTACTGTACATTTACACACTGCAGGAGGAAGTGAAATTACACAGCCCCTAGAAATGGAGTGCAGACATGTACAGATGTATGGTATAACTGTACAACGTGCTATACTGTACATATAATACAGTATACAAAATATAACTGGTGCATCTATAATACAATAAAGGATCCACTGCTGTCTCACATTAGCCAAGGTAGTAAAGGTTAGTCAATAGAAAGATGTCCAAGAAAAGAACTCCAAGATGCTTTGGTAATAAGATTTAAAATAAGAAAAATGATTGACCTGTTTAAGTCTAAGCTAATGTTAATTAAAGTAAGGTTAGGTGCAAAGACATGTTTACTGTTATATATTGGACATGTCATTTTGCAGGAGTCATTTGGTGCATAAAAACATAATGCACACACTGTATATCTGCAATATAGGTGCAAGCTGTAGGTTTTTCATTTGCTCTGTTTCAGCTCAAACTCACCCACACACAACTCTACAAAGCCGCAGTATGGGACTCACACCTCTGTGCATGCATACTATTGTGTATGTGTATGTATGCATTTCCCTCCTTATATGCACACAGCACGTTGTGAGATGAGTCCTTTATTTATTTCTGAGTTTTAATAAAAGGACTGATATTCTTTAACATATTATGAACAGACCAGATCCATGAATACGCAACAAACCACAGCTAGTCGTATTAAACTCAGATATGGTATATAGGAACCTTTGCAAAATGTGCCCAGAGGTCCCGAGGCACAGTGCATAGCTCAGCTGGATGGACGAGTCAGCACCTCCCTCCACCAGACTCTCTGCTGAGGAAGGAGGCATTTGGCTAAAGGAAACTGAGGAGTAGAGCCAAGTTGTTCTGAAGACAATTAAAATAAATGAAATTTGCATGCAGATGAGAGCTGTGTTGGACAGAGGGAACAAGCACAAGGTAGAGCAGTTATCACAATAGCATGATGAAGCACATAGCAGGGTATCAGCATTTCTTTAGGAATTTCTATAATGATATAGGAATAAACAGTTTATCCTATATCATTATCTGCATGCATGACTTTGACTTCATCATATGTGGACTGAATTTCAAATACAACAGTCTTCCAAATGATCTCCTTTCACTTTACATTCATAAATGATTCAAAATCTGCAGCAATTACAGTGTAGTGAAGGTACTTACTAGCAACATAAACTTCTCTAAGAAGCAATGAGATGCAATGAGATTGACTGTGAATGCCTATATTTTATCCTTCACTTTCCCAGTGCTTGGAATCTCTTCTCCGTTCTGTGTGGCTGCAGCTGCAATGCGTCGTGTTTTTTATAGCCTTGTTTGGGCTCTGTGGATACAGTAAAGGTAGTAAAATATTAGTAAGTTATAAGTGGTTGTGCCAATAGTTAACAGAAAAACCTAGTAATTAGATGGAGCAGCTCCATCCTAACAGCAGTACTGATAACATACCTAATGTATAAACTGAGACCTAATGCAGTTTAAAGAAATGCTTATATTTAAGCAACCAGAGTGTTCAAGCTTAAGGTTCATATAGGCTAATTGTTATAAAACTCACACAAGTGCATGCATGCTCTGCAGTCTGGCCCATGCCCATATTATACTGAACAACACAAAACAGTGTCTAGAAATGTAATGACAGATATACAACATTTATCAACTGATTTGAGGAGAAAAGAAAAATTATACTTGAGCGAAGAATTGCACTCAAGTGAATGTACTGATAATGAGTCAAAATTATACTTAATTAAAAGAGGAAGTATCTAGACAAAGCTGCCCTCAAGTGAAAAGTTACTTTTAAATGTGCTTGAGGATTAAAAATGTAATTGAGTATTAAAAGGCAAAAACATCTAAAATGTACCAAATAACCACATCGTTTTGCCTGAAAACATCATTCAATCTCTGTAGATTTACTGGTCCCATGCATGACTAATTCTACATAGTTAATGAAATATAATGAAACAATCAGTACTAGTTAATAAAATATAATGAAAGAATCAGAACTACAAATAAATTAAAGAAACAATATCCTACAAATAAATAAAATTTACCAATTGATATTTACCAGATAGAATTTGACTTGCTGCCCAGCTAATTATGCTAGCTATTGGAAGCTACTGCTAACTACTTTTCATAAAAAAATGTAATTTTGGTTTTGTTTGTTGGTTGGTTTGCCTCTCAGAAGTATTCTGGAATAATGCCAGTTCTGATTGTCATGAAATTTGGTGGAAGGGTAGAGTGTGGACCAAAGAAGAACCCATTACATTTTGGAGCAGATCTGGAGTGTGGCGTGTATGCATGTATTATTTGTGCAAGATAAAGCAAAAACAAATTGGGTTTGCTGTGTTCCATGAACCCATCATAAAAAAGATTTGCCTATTGGCCTTGGTGGAGGGCTGTACTCTGTGAGTACACTTCTAGTTTAGAGATTTGTACATCTGAGCTTCAGTACAGGATAAAAATGTGTTTATTTCACAAACAGGTCTGCACAAATTCCACTGGGTTTTAACTCTACTGGGTTTTCTCTGCAAGGGTTGAAATTAATAGATGTTTGGAACACATGTAAAGAATGTTTTACAAAGATGAAGCCAGTGCTGAAGTAAAAAACAGCTTTCTACTCTGGTCAGGGTAGAGAACATATTCCTTGTTTTTCTATCCCACATTCATTATGATTTTGCAGATGTATTGGTAATGTTGTTTATTTCCCATCTATATATATATATATATATATAGATGGGGCCCAAAAGTCTGAGCCAGTGAGTGAAAAGCCAATCTCCAATCTCTGAAAAAGTGAACCTTGAAATATTTACGTGAAATTCACAGTTTCTTAATATTTAATACATCCCCTCTTTGGCTGTAATGATAGTGTGCACTCGAGTTGGCATGGACTCCACAAGTTTGTGCAAAACCTGATGGTCAATTTTAGATCAACTCCACCAGAGTGTCATCTGAACACATGCTTCAGTAGAAGAGATTAGACATGAGGCAAACTGACCTTGTGTACAAAGCAGTTATCATGTTTGATATCTCAGATTTTCTTACATTTACATAGGAACAGTGACTTTCTTTGTTTTAAATTTCAACAATATAAAATCTTCTGTTAATTTCCTAGTTTAAGTGAAAAAATAATTATTGAATTTGGTCTCAGTAAAAATAGCAAGCAAAAGGACTGGTGTGATCACTATGTAATAAATAGTAGCACCATTACTTTAATTATTACTATTAATTACTTTTCTGCTGTCACCTCCATAGAGTTGACATAAAGAGAAAGTAGAAACAAAGGCAACTTCCATGTCCCTTGTCTGTTCGCCTTCCCGTGAATTGGCTTTTTGGCTGAGTAAGTATTTCAGGTTTGGTGTGACCGCTGCTTTAGCTGAAAAAGCAGAAACACATTAGTATTACTATCTCCTGTAAGCATGTTAGAGCATGTTTAACAGCTCATATTGTGCCATGCACTTATTTGTCCTCCATTTCTCATTTTTTCTGTAACTTATGTGTGCACATCTTCCCCAACAGCATAATCACAAATAGTGCTACCTACTACGACTACGCACACACACTTCACACTTACACTTCACAATTATCTGCAGTGTAGTACCATTCCATATTGATGAACACATTTGTAACCCATCTTTTCTCAGCAGTTTAGATAAGCTGAGAGTCCTCAAGAGTCAATTTTCCCTTCACAATAGCCCTCAGCCTCTGTTGTAAAGTGGCATGCACTTCAGTTAGAGTATCCATGTCATTCGAGCAGTAATGTTTATTGTAAATCCCATTGCTTACATGGTTCAGGGCTGTTAATAAGTTTAGGGGTAGGATTGTGTGCTTTGCCCTGAGTGAGGTAAAGATTTATACATTACTTTCTTAATGACTTTCTTTTTGTCCTGAAATCCCCCCCAAAAAATTTGTCGCTGTAATAGTGTATAGAAAGGCTGCAGGTGCTGCTTCTGGAAGCTGGGTCAGTCAGAGCGCATGTCCTCTCTCTAACTGTGTGTTTCTTAATCCTGTTTTTAGAATGACCCAACATTCACTCCACAGTAAAATCTCTCCCATTCTTCTCTGTTATTACAGATACTGGGCAATTACAGGTGAAAATACAGGGGTTAGACAATGAAACTGAAACACCTGTCATTTTAGTGTGGGAGGTTTCATGGCTAAATTGGACCAG
>JANCOA010000045.1:13575792-13592521 GCA_024363135.1 Leptodoras oyakawai
TGTGCAATTAATGAAGATTGGCCACCAGGCTGGTCCAATTTAGCCATGAAACGTCCCACACTAAAATGACAGGTGTTTCAGTTTCATTGTCTAACCCCTGTAGTTGGTGACATCTGATTAAGTTAACTAGTCACATTACTTTTAAACAGACTTTGCACAGGTAGCACAGCTCAGGGACTTCACTAAGAAATGATGTCACTATTTTACAAATCTGGCTAAAATCACAATAATATTGTGATTTGATATTCAGGACTTGATATACGAGTGAACTGCCAAATGCACATCACAGCTAAACTGTTTGTTATGTATTATGGATAAAATAGTTTAATTAGTACTATTTAGTAAGAAAATGTATGAAATGGGAAAGTGGGAATGGGATTTTTTTCCTTATACAACGTTAAAATAAAATGGATTCAAGAATGCCTCTGTGCCCATAGATTTTGACTGTCATACACCCTATCCTGCTATGCTGTTACACTCACATTAGCACAGACTCTTTCCTTTCACATAACAGAAAACAGTGGCTAGGCAATTAAAAGAAAAAAAAAACATTTCCCTGCATCCAAATTAGCCATACCTCAGTGTTATATGATTAAGTTTGATTGTGTCTGCTTCAACTCAAGCGTCTTGTGCTTTTTTCTCCTGATCATGGTCCATCTGATTGTTAGGTAAAAGCACAAGATGTCCTAAGATGACAGTAGGCACAACACATGCTATTAGAGCTCAGCTCTCCTTTAGGAGTACAAGATGTACAGTAAGGTGTAAAAAAGTATCAGCAACTTAATGAAGAGAAAAAAAAAAAATTGCAGCACTTTTCTTGTGCCTGAAAATGTCTTCTCACATTGAGATGCTCACTGATAATGCGAGAGTATAAGGGGGTGAGAAAGAGAACCATCAGGGATGTGAAAATTAGAGGTAGTAGTTAGATTATCCTTCCACAGCTCCTATTTTTTAGCAGTTCTTCACCCAGTGCAAAATGTATGCAAATGCAATATGGCTGGCAGAAGGAACATTTGGAGCAAAGGAAATTTTCAGACAGCAGAAAGAAAGGAACAAGAGAAAAAAAGAGCTCTGAATGCTGTGGAATTTTCTATGGACCTCTCATAAATTCGTGGTGGAGGGTACAGGGTGAATGCTGTAACAACTTGCTCTGCCAGCCATCAGCGCGGCATTTAACGGTAGGCAAAAGCCTGTGTGACAGCAGCTCTCCACATTCATTATTTAAAGCAGACCTTCATGCACCACACAGCAATGCGGGACAGCCATGGAACGGCCACAATACGGCCTCTTAATGATCCTACAGGCCCACTGTGAAAGAGAGAGGAGAGGAACAGAAGAGAGAGGAGTATAAGGGAAAAAAGTGAAAACTTAGACAGCCAGCAGAGAGAAGGAGAAGAAGAGAGAGAGAGAGAGAGACAGAAATAAGGAGTAACACCTCAGGAAGGAGAGAGGGATAGATGGTGAAGGAAGAGAAAAGTAAAGTAGAGGCAAGGGAAAGTGTGGAGATGGGGAGACGGATTCAGTTTCTTTGTCTGTGTCCCACAGAGATGACATCAACTGTTGTTCTTCACACAGTTACATCCATAACTCTTTTTATTGCCAGTGTTATTTATGGTGTTATCACAATGCTGGGTTAATAAAACACAGGTAAGGAGAGACCAGGGCTGGGGACAAGTCCATCCACAATTTAGCGCCTCCATTTTTCATTTATTCATTTAACTAACAAGGCAGCAGCTCCAGGCTTAAGGGAAGGATTGATGTATCAGCCAAGTTTTCCCAGCAGGCTAAGCTTAGTCAGGCTTTTTCATCCCTTTCTTCTTCTTCTTCTTTTTTTTTTTACTGGCAAAATGCTGGGGGAAAGTTATAAGGGTTTGCAGAGAGACAGCCCTGGAGGTGTATGACAGCCCAAGAGTAACCTTTATGTTCCATATACTCCAGCAGCTAAACACAGTAGAATCAGGAAAAGGAGAAAGAGAGAGAGAGAGTACGAGAGAAAAATAAAAAATAAACGAAGCATGGAAGAGCTTATATTATTTATTAGGCTCATTTTGGGTCCCTTTTTAAGCTTTACCTGTACTTTATAAGCAGACCCTCATTTACCTGCTTGTCACTGCATAAAGAATAAAACACAAGCAGAGAAACTGAACTGGTAAGATGGATTAATGAGAGGACAACTCATCCATAAAGTGGAGGCAATAATTTCATTTAATGTTCCTTCAATTGGTTAACAGTGCACTTTGAAAGCAGCAATTACTCTATTTATGAAAGAAAATTATCTCTTTCTTTCGGCCTCACTTTCTGTCCCTTGGCATTCTCTGGCCTTTTGTGGGGTCAAGCGTTGGCATTAAGTGTGACATTTGGCTGAAATCTATAAAAAAAAAAAGCTGCTGTCTGTATAAGGTCAAAGTGCAGATACTAGAGTCAGGCCTTAGCCTTGTGACCCAAAGAAAGAGATGGAAAACTAGAGGAGGCATTTTACTAATAACAGATAAATAGCTTTGGTGATTTACCATGGCAACTTTGGTCCCACTTGTGTTAAAATGTACACTCTTTCACATATATATAGACCACTGTACCTGTACATGAATGTCCTACCTGACACTGAGTCTTTCAGTCCTTCCATTACAGGGCTTGGGAACTAGGGCACACATCTTTAATCATCATAACCTGGGGCTTTTTCTACATGCTTGGCTTCATGTGTGTGTCACTACCGTGTCTGTGTCTCCATTCTCCTCCTCTTACCTCAGTCTGGGTTCACTCTAAATATGCTATGTCTATCTGCCATAACCCCTGTGCCTAAACTTGGACCCACACATACACATATACCACACATACACATATACTGACTTATATACTTTATCAGAGCTGGGGTATTTTTGTGGTCATATCACCTTGCAGTTCCCTGAACTGGGTCAAGATGGGAAAACCTCAGACTCCAGCCTCTGCAGTCAGAGAGAGGAGGAGAAACGAGTGAGGAAATGCAGCAAAAGAGAGAAAGACAGAGAAATAAAGAAGCACACACAAGAAAAACAGAGAGTGGAGTCTAAATCCTTGGCTAAAGACCTGCTGTTTTGCATAAGTCAGGCATCTGGTTAAGGGTGAGGAGAGAACTCATAACTCTTGGAAGGGTGATATGAAATCCGTATGCATGTAGATGTATGTGGACAGTAATGGATTACCTGGCCCTGCTTCCTCTCCCAGCTCAGTCTGGCTTGGCTCAGCCCACCGACCCCGACTGTCTGGAATGTGACAAGATAGCAAGAGGCTGCCAGGGCCGCTGCAAGGCCTGATTTATCTCACCCTACTCTGACGGATGATAAAAATGTCACACCATGATGTTTGAACCGGGTCGGCAGCCCGAAGACCTGCCCGAGAAACCTGTGAGCCAAAGCTGGACCTGCTGACAACATACACACACACACACACACACACACATGTTGCATACACCTTTTCAATCACCCGTTCATGCAATCTGACCTCAACCAGAACTATGCATGATCCTGTCATTTTTCTAAGCCTGCTGCCTAAAATAACTCACAGGTGTAGCACCCTAGCCTATCTTCTACAGCACTAATAACATCAGTCTCCTAACACAAACACACTGTATCGTAGTATATTTAAAATTGAATGCGTGAAAGACCAGAGCTTTGTGCCTAATCCTCTATATATATATATATATATACGTATATATACATATCACTTTTTCGGTGATGGCAGCGTATCAAGCTTGTAAGAAGAAAACAATGGCCAGTAGAAACCATTGCAAATGAACCTACAAATGCACATTAGCTCTACAGTCTTACAGTCAAATCTTTATCTAAAATCATAATAGGAAAAGGGCAAGAAAGTGAAACAGATAGAACAACTTGGACAGACAGAGAGTAAGCTAGACAAAACTGAGAGAGAGAAAAATGAAAAGGAAAGAGCCTTCTTGGCAGCAGGCCAAAGTCCACAGACTGTGTCCACGACAACGGAGGGATGAGCCTTTGAAAATCAACCATCCACCCAATTATGTCCTCCTGAAGCAATTATGTCCAATGACACTGGCTCTGCCCAGCTCAACATTGCCTTTCACCAGCTTTAATTATACATGCTAATACCCCACATCAGTGACATCACCAAGTCTGTCTGCACCACAGGAAGAGAAATTCATTTAGAGTAATGCAAGTTTCAAAATACTGTACATTGTGTCAAAAAAAGGAGTGAGGATTATGTATCATGAAGGTGGGCATCCATGCGCCTAGCAGGCCAGCTGTGCAATAAAGATGTAACATAGCTGCAGACAGGACTGGCTCACAGCTTTTAATGTTATTTAAAAGAAAAATATGCCAGCATGACAGTTTAACACTGATTGATAGGGCTGCTAGTGTAAAGCAGATAAACAAGCAGGTGATGGATTTGCCGCTATCCGAGTGAAGACATTACGGCGGGTGCAGAAGCCGGTGCCAGACACCTATGAGCGGTGGGTGGCCGGAGGTTAGCCATTTTGTGCCCACTCAGTAATGCTGCCTTAATCGCTCCCTATATTTCCAGTTAAAAAGGAGGCTTAATGAGCCAGTTTCACAAGCCCAGAGAAACTGATTATTATCTGAGAGTTCCTACTGAGTTGGTGTTTGTCCAAGTCTCTCTCCCTTCCTCTCTCTCTCTCTCCCTCTCTTCCTCTTTGTCTCTCCCCCATGATGTCTTTCTCTCAGTAGATGGCACTGTTGTCTTTTCTGTGAAGCATTTTGAATCACATTCAGAGCTTGATGCCAAGCAGGTCCATGACAGCATATTCTCTCCCTCCTGTCCTTATCATGAGTGTGTGTGTGTTTTGTGTTCATCATAAAATGTGTTGGAGTTCTTCAAGTGTTTATAGACTTTGGATTGCCCAAACTATCACAACACACAAGTGTGGCAGAGCTATACAGAATATAACTAGAATTATTGGCACCCTTGGTAAAGATGGGTAAGGAAGCTTAATAAGCTTAACCTCAGACCAGTGAAACATGACATATAACAAACATTTAACTGAGGTTAAAAAAAAAAAAGAATCAAAATCATATGTCACAATTATTGGCACCCTGCATTTAGTACATGAACTTCCCTTTGCCAACATTTGTGTGATTCACTTTTGAAAGCCCAGCCAATGTTGTCTCCTAGATTAGTCTATGAATACATATCAAAGTGCCTGCCTCTCTATAGACCGACAAAACAATAAACAGACAACATAGACTGTCACACGGGCATAAGTGCAGGAGTCGAGATGGGAAATGAGTGTCTGGGGATGAGGTATCACAAATTGAAATTTAAAGGAGTAAGTAAACAATAAAAACTTGAGCATGCTAGACAGAAGACCATTTAGGAAATTTCATGATCCACTGTAGCAAAGGAATAAAGAAAACATTAGAAAATGTAAATCCATTCCTCCTCCTCTGGCAGGCTTTGTTTATAATGGAGATGGTGGCTGGACTCTACTGCTTTATTTATCAATGTCTTGAACATTGTATGCAACCCAGAAAATGCAAGGATGAACCAAAAAAAAGCAATAAAATGGTGCTTTATGTATATCCATAAATATTATACAAATCATTACAGAGTGTTTTTGTGTGTGTGCGTTCGTGTTCGTCTTAGGTGTGCAAACACACAGCTCTGAGCGGTTTTGTATGTGTGAAACCTGCAGGCTGCAAGGAAGCAACTTTTCAGGAGGCACAGGCACAAACTGTGAAGAGATGGGCTTAATTAAAAACCACATGAATATGCATGAGACACTTGTACCGTTCCAGTAATTACATATTGAAAAAGGTTTCATGAGCTAGGGAGGCACTGGCGAAAGTATTCTTAAGTGATATCTAATTCCAGCACAGCACAAAGCGTGCAGATACAAGAGATAAAACACTCTCTGCAAAACAACAAAGAGATTTCAAAGAAAGCAGGAATATAATGGTGAGGAATAAATAAGAAGAGATGCATTTTAAAAACAATGATCCATTATAAAGCAAAAAAAAAACAACACACAGTAATAGCTAGGTAGTATCAGCAGTGCTTTACTAAATGCTACAATCTGACTTTCTTTCCTAATTATATAAATAAGTGACATGGCATAACGCTTTAAAAGCATCATTCATCATCTCATACATACAGTCATCAAATGAAAATGTCCAGCACAAATGCAGTCCCAGTGTAACCACAGGGGCAATACTTCAACAACACAGAGAATTGAAAATGACAATATTAGCTTAAGATGTGATAATGAGCATCTCCATGGGAAGTATTAGTGTCTCTGATCTTAAGTGACATACGGGGGGCGAAGGGAAAGGGTGGGCAAATGGAGAGAACGTGAAGAGAGATACAGAGACATAGAGAGATCCGGAGAGGGAGAAGAGAAGGAAGGGAATTGCAATGGCAAGTATGATAGGATGGTTAATCACCACTTTGCCTGGCTAATTTTGAGCCCCCACGGTAACAAAGCATGTTTTATTCAAACAATTTATTAGCTCCCTATCTACTCTGGCACTTAGCACTAAGAGCAGCAGTGTGGAGGGTCCACAATGCTCAGTATTTACTCTGTCAAACTACCAAAGATCACTGGAGAAGATCACAGGCCTTGACCAGGCACCTAGATCTGTCTTTGATTCAGCAGAATGTGAACAGAGACAAACAACAAAGACAAAATGACCAGATCCCTTCACCAAAAACACAAAACATCTTACTATGCACAGTCTTCATCACCATGAGTCTTTTTCTTTTACAACTCTGACAATTATGTTTTAAAAATGTACATAGCTGTAACTACACAGATGAACTTCATTGAAAGAAAATGTAGATAACATAAGAGGGAAGAGAGGAGAGAAGAGGATAATTTGGTGTGTATCTGAAGATTACAGGGGGCCTCATTCTCTATTTCACCATCTTTATTTATTTATTTATTTATTACATCCTGATTTGGCAAGCTATAATGGAGTCTTTTTTTTTACCCAAACTTGGCAAGTTAAGACATTAAATAAATGAACTTTTTAGCCAGTTTTTACTTATTAAATTTACTTAGGGTGTACTCTTTTTGTGCTAACTGACCATTTACTTACACAAAGCACTTTGACCTTTGTAATGTCAAAACAATCTACAAACTTTGCATTCCACAACATGTACTGAGAACACTTCTAAAGTTAACTTTAGTATTGCTTATTGTGCTGGTGGAGACTAATTAAAAAACGATCAGTAGCAAAAACAGGCATGCGCACTAGGAGGTGTTGCACAAGCATTGTGTTAAACAACTGATTCAGTGTGTTTTAAGCAAATTGCATCGCAAAGTTTGCAGCTGTGCATGCTATACACTCATGACACAACTTAATGAACAGGTAAAACGGTGTTGTAAAACAGTAATTAGAGAAGAAATTATATTTGGTAAAGTAATTATAAGATACAGTAATTATATCTCATAAGCAATATTTTAGGCACACATTGCTACGTTTTCAGATCTGTGAAATTTCCATGTGGAACTTTTAATGTTGAGATTTTTACTAAGCACACTTCCTACGGCAGGATATTACACGTTGTATATGCATGCGCATTATAAATATAGATCTGCAAGTTATTGAAATGTAGAAGCAGGCAGCAAGTTGAGAAAACAAACATGAGAGACGAGAGGGAATGACAAAAAAAGAGCCTGTGATAGGTAACAGAGAAAGTGGAGGAGACGGGTTGAGGACAGCAGCATCAGGCAGGGTACTAATGGCTCCCAGTGCTGTGAGACACAGACATTATGCAGAAACATGCTGGCCATATGGAAAAGACAATGAAGTACAGTAATTAAAACAGAAGAAAGAGACTGAAGCACTGTGCCATAATTAGAACACTGATTAATCAGCTGATAATTTTATCTTGATTAATGTTCCTGATTTTCTCTTCATATTGACCCGAGCCAGTTGGGTATGGTCCAATTAAATTTAAATTAAGCCGCAGAAAATTCCTCGTCAGAATGGGATGTCACAGGACCCTGTGGACATCGTAATTGTTTTACAGGAGACATTATATATTATAGGTACAAATTTTTGTCATAGAAAAAGCTTTGAAAATTTTCCAGGATGAATTATTTATTTATCGGTGAATTATTTTTTTATTATTTTATTTTATTCCTTCCCCACTTACATTTAATCTCAAACACCAGAACATACTTGTTCTGATGAAATTTAATAAGTAGTATATTTTGGAGCTTTACACAGCAAGGTCTGTGGTTTTACATGACTCCTGAGACTCTCTGTTTGTCCTCTACATAATACCATCATTACATGCAAAAAGTATATGAAGAGATGGACACACACCCACTAAAAAAACTCTCAATTCTGAAACATCCCAGCTCCCCAGGTGGTTCCTCTCAACACTGGCCCCTCTGACACCAGCCCCTCCATCACAGCCAAAACTAATCTGCTGAATATTACACAATGGCAGGTGCATTTATTCTGTCAATTAAGAAGAGAGGAAAGAAACAGTTGGGTGGCTAAATGAAAAAGCTGGCTTCCTCTCTCTTGTGGCCGTGCTGCATGGTGATCAAGTCCAGTTCGGGCCTGCTGGCAGGGCTTCAGCTGACTGGCTAGCTGCCAGCCCCTACAGAGTCACTTTGGGCAGGGCCTGCCAGCCATGCCACTCTGCCAAAGCCTCTTCCAGCAGAGTTAGTGGAGGGCACCGCTACTGTCACCAGTGCCCCAGCAGACTCGACCCACTGTGCCATGTTAATTCGCTCAGATCTATTAAAAAGCAGGGTGACAGCTCTGTTACGGACGGGGAGGTGGCAAGGGCAGCTGCTCCTGCACACACACACACACATGCTGTGGAATGCAATATTTGTGTATTTTTTTGTGTCCATGCTTACTGGTCAGTTAACATAAAGAACAACACACCCAAAACTTCATTATGATATCTAATATCAAATTTTGCCAAGTTTGGACGAAAAAAGTTCACTGCATGAAGCCTCCATTATATCAAGCCAAATCAGGATGAAGTAAATAAAGAAATAAAAGACAGTGAAATTGAGAGAGCAGCAAAAGGCCCCCTGTAATCTTCAGATATGAGGTTTGCTAAATTAACATGTGGTCTCCTGTCGAGGGAGGCACACCACAGGGTATCTCATCGCCACGGCCAGAGAAAAAAATAAATAAATAAATAAAACCACCGAAAGCTAAAACTCATCTGCAGCAGTCGAGTTGGGGAAAGCTGGGAAGAGATCCAAAATTTTGCTCACCAGTTTATATGCAATGACCCACTCCTGATGGGGGCCTCTGAGCTCATCTAGGCCCCTTTATCCTCTCTCTGGTGGGACCCAAACACCATCAAGCCTGGATTGCACTTGTAATTGACCATTAGAGAGCCAGGTACAAATCATTCAGCTATCTCCCTGAGACAACAACAGAAACACTACATGACAACATTCCATTAGTGCAGCATTTAAGGGGACTTACAATCCGATATTGATTGAATGTGACAAGCAACGTGCAAATATCCATAAACATTTGCTTGGCTTTCGGCATCTTCCAGTGTTAGGTACTTTCCATTTGCTTTGGAGTGTAAATCAAACCTAAAGTGGCAGATGACACTTGGTTCTATTCAAATGTTCAGGAATCTTATTTCTTCAGAAGGGCCACGAGCACTGATGCCATGTTTCCTTCAGACGCTTAAGTTTAATTATGTGGAAACCTTTTTTTTCCCCAGGCCATGGCACCGAAATGTTTTGACAAGTAGGTATTCATACTGACAACATTGCTCAGGAATTATTTAGGATTAATAGAATAGAACAGAGCAGATGATATTAGTCCATTAAAAACAGCATGCTGCTCTGGTGCATTGATATTCAATGTTGCGCCAGTGATAAAAAATGATTATTAGTCTATAAAACCTGCACTAATTTAATTCAGACCTTGGGATTCCAGTGTACTCTTAGCCCCTGAAATACCAGAATAGTTACTGATCTAATAAAATCCTGCAATATGAAATAAATAAATATGTGAATGACTCTGGGTTTGACATAAGCTGACAGCACTGAATAGGAAATTAGCCACAAAGCCGTGGTAAAAAGTCTATTACTGGGTTCGGTATCTGTTTAGCAGCCATATGATTGGATTTGACACATCTGTGAACAGGTGCACATTTATCTCCTAAGTAAAATAAAGTGACTCATTGCTCATTTCAGTGCTGGTATTTACAAATAAAAAGAACCAAGCATTCAATAGGTCTTAAATTTCTATTTCAAACGGCAAGAAATAAGTCGTCTAAAAAAGAAAATATGTAAATTTTTCATTAGAGCAATAGCAGAGCTCAATCCTAGTCCACATTTTGCACAGTTTATGTAAGACCTTTTTTTCTCAGTGGCCTTTTTGATATTCTAATAACAGGCGGTGAGCTGGACGCAGGTGTGGTGTTCTGGGCAATAACAAGGCCTGAATAATTACTGCCGCCATATCCATAACAGCCCCAAACCTCCAAAGTGTGTTCAGTCTGTGGAGCCACTTCTTTGCAGCGTGCAGAGCCGTCTCTCCAATGGTAAATGGCAGAACTGGGATCTTTTCCAGCTTTAGTGATGCCCAGTTAAAGGGAAATAAAGCTGGCAATCCTCAGGAGGACCCTCTAATGTCTCTGTTAATTGTGAGTTATGGGTAAACATTGCAGGCTTGCTGAGGTCAGACCTGTCAGCAATAATACTTTTCAGGAAGAATTTATGAGATGGCCCTGTTTATTCCACTGTAAAAGGAAGTAACAGAAGGAATTAGACACAGCCTGCTGTTGTCATTTGTTTTGGCTGTTGTTCGTTTGTGTCATTTGTTCTTCCTGTTACGTCTTGATTCGTGTTAAATAGAAAGAGCTACTCATTGCCATTGTGTGACGGTGGCAGTGTTAGTGAATGTGACTCTTGGGCATGCTGGATAGAAATACAGCATCTTGTAGTGATGCCAGACAAGCTACTCAAAACATATTGAAGGTTTCCCTTCCAATTTCCTCCCTTCATACAAGCAAAATTGTCTAAATCTGACCAAATAAACCATGTAATCTGACCAAAAAAACCCATGTAAATGTAAAATGCAATCTAGTGTGAGTTATTGAAGAGTTAAAGACAGAGTAGGGTGAAACAGATAGGCAGTAGTGTAGGATGGCATTGGCACAATCTCTGGAGGGCATCCTCCCTGGAAAAGAATGGAATTAGACGCATCCAGATTCAGGCTCAAGCCTTGGGGAAAGTTCTGTATGGGGTAGCATTACTTTAACAGCTGTGTAAATAACTTTAATTCCTTCTTTGGATGGGCCTCTGGCCAGTTACCAGATCGCACAGTCAACACAGAGCTAATGATACCAAAGCCCTCACCGCTTGCTCTAAAACCTCCAGGATGAATTGAGATCCTCAGCTCCTAAAAATACCAGCTCCTCGCCACCTCCTCCAAAAGCCCACCTTGTGCCAACAGAAGGAGCAGATGAAGCCGAGAGCACACAGGGGAGAAGTGTTAATAAACCCAAGGACAGGGAGAACAAGTGTCTCTCCATCTATCACCATCAGCACCAGGACGCCACAAAACACCATGAAAGACAATGACTCCAACTGAATTATCATTCAAATGTTGCTTGACAGACAGAAACAAAGAAAAAGCAAATCGTAAAGGGTCGACAAACAAGCGCATACAACATGATGGCTACAGACGTTTGATTAATCAGGAGGCTGTGTTGCATATAAGAAGGGTATACTGCTAGAAACATGCACGATGACAAATGTGGGTGCTATGCAACATGATGCAAAGTGCCTTGCTAATTACATAACAATAATTAATCACAAAGAACTGCACAGCAGGCCTCAAGGCTTTATGCTCCTTTGAGCAGAACAGAGGTAAAGTTCAGCCAAAAAAAAAAAAAGATTTCTGTCTGTTGTTCATGTATATGTTCATCCATGTATGTTCTTCGTTTCTCAAAACAAGTATGTGCACCTGTGTACTCTAACACTAATGACCAGAATGCTGCCGAGTCAGATAAAGGCACGAAACGCATTGCTGGCTGCCCTTGAGCCACTCTTGACAACATCCCAGCCCTTCCTCTGCAGGACGTCGCCCTCAGAAACAAACCCTGTGGCCGTATCATCCTGTCACCTGCCCCAGGCTCCCACCATGCTTTCTGTCCCCCTAACTCTACCTCTCCCTCCTGCCAAACCTCTCCACCCTTCAGCCTGCATGAAAGGGAGCTCTAGCCCTCTAAATACATAAAACATGCAAATGATGGAAGTGACTGACACAGCATAAATAATCCACAAAGGCACATGAGAGGATATGTGGGCTACAGGACTCACTGTAATGATAAATAATGTATTACAGGAGACAGGCCTTGCTTATTTCAGTAGCTTGTGCGATTCCTCACAGACGAATTATTCCACCTCTGTGACTGATAGGCAAACACAACAGACAATCGCAAGGAGGATTCATTCATCTTCTGTTTTTAGAACTGTGTGGGATGGGATTATTGGTGCTTGGGCTATATAGAGGTGTAAATATAGAGAGGTAAATGTCAAAAAAAGCCAAAAAACATCCAAAATATCCTGACTTTGGAAAAAAAAGACTGGTCATTCAAAAGCTGTAAATTCAAAGGCTGAAGTTGTAATAATAACAGCAAAGTTACAAAATAAATGGTTGTGATTTTTTTTTTTGCTTTAATTAGAGCAGAATCCTCAAGCATTTCTGTTATCTCTTTAACACAGGAAAAAAAATTAATCAAAAGAAACTTGGGCTGCTGTTTATGAGGAAAATGTCCACAGCAAAACAACTCCTGCAAGAATCTCATTTGCATCCTAAGGGAGCGGTATCTAGGTAACCACATCAGTATGTGGCTTTGTGACAGTGCTGATGGTGACAGTGTTAAATATGCCCAGTGAAACACACCTCAAACACACATGCCTGCACACGCGCACACACACACACACACACACACACACACACACACACACCACCTTGTGGCACGTCACAACCATCCTGGACACCTGGAGGTGTGATCTGCCATGCAGGCCTGAAAAGCAGAAACACTGTGAAATGTCCATACAGAATTAGCAGCAGCAATTAGAGGCATTTCAACACAAGAATGAACAGAGATGAGCTGAACCTCGAAGAGACAAATCTCAAAAAAGAAGACTTCATAGAAAAGTGTGTGTGGGTAGAAAAGTGTGTTCACAGGCATGCCACTGCACTGAGGAAAAGTAACAACAAAAGTTAGGGTTTTTTTTCTGACCATCATGTACTCAGGGACTAAAAGCAGTTACATATTCTTAAAAGGAAGTAAAGACTGAGAGCTCAGTCATGAAGGCATCAAGGACTAAAGCGATGCACAAGAATGACAGGAATTCAGAAGCTATCAGAAATGCAACACACACACACACACACACACACACACAAATATACATAATGTGTGTACGTGTATACACACACTATGTATATACAACAGCAACAAACAAATCAAAGTAATGGTAATGAGATAGTGTGGAATAAAACTAAATAATATGATTTTGAAAAACAAGAGGAGGAGGGATGGAGCAGAAATTTAAAACATTAGGGATGAGAGTGATGGAGAGTGATGGAGAGAGGAAGAATGTGAATTCCATCAGCAGTGGGGAGTGATAATCGAGGGATAGGGGATATGGCAGGGAGGGGCCACGTCTCGGAAGGGCAGTGCGGGCACAGGTGACTGTCATGTGTGATAATTATTATTACTGTACACCTGCTCCTCCACACTAATTAACTTTGGATATGCAAATCAGCCCTATTGCATCATGGCCCCTCTCTCCTCCCCTACAGATAAGAGGATGTTCAGCTGCTGGATTTAATTAGGATAATGAACGGTCGGACCACTGAGAGAGAGAAGAGGAGGAGGAGAGGGGATAAGGGATGGAGAGAGGAAGAGAAAATGGGAGGGAGGTAGATGAATGAAAGTGGATGTTAAGGAGAGGTCTGGAGGGATTTAAAGACAGGAAAAATAGAAATATGTCAAGGGAGAAACAATATTAGACAAAGCCAAGAAAACAAGCAGGTGGGTTACTAAGTGGGTCTGAATGAAGCAGTGAAACTGAAAAACATAGAAGTGTTGTTTCTTCCAGAGTAAAGTCAACAAATAAAAACAAAATAGGCCAATGCTGTGGCAAAAGCATGTTCACTCATTAAAAAGCATCACAGATTTAGGTACACCACACCATGATATACATATGGTCTCCATAATCACTGTTGCTGTCGTGACTTTCTGCATCTCAAGCTGGCAGAGTCATGATGAATCTGGACTGATGAGGTGTCAGTGAGAGGCGGGGTAGTAGGCAGGAAGAAGGCCTACAGCGAAGACAGCAGGTGTTCTGACAAGGGCAACAGCCCTCACGCCTCCATGCGAAAGCCTTTGTGCCCTTCAGCAAAGAGGGCCTGCTCACAACTCCACAGCCCCTGTCTACAGAGGCTTCCAGAAAGAAGGATAACATCACACCTTTCCATTCGGCACTTAGCCAACATGAATCTGAACTCCTGACCAACACAATTTCAGACATGCCTGATCACTATTAACCTCCTAAACTACAAGGACACATTCCAGACTTCCACCCTTCCACCCTTTCTTACCTTGAGATGATCATTTTGTATTGCTTGCTGTGTAGTTACTGGATAATAAGCATTAGGCTTTGATATGTAAGGCACCGTAAACATTGGGTTATCATTACTGTGTTTTATGCTGATGAGCTGATGTTGATGTGGCTCGCGTTAAAAAAAACTGATGCTTGGACTAATTGCTCTGTCAACAGCATGCATAGCAACATTCCCATCTTTTTAAGAAGGCAGTGGGAAAGAGAAAGAGAGAGAGAGAGAGAGATGTGATCAGACAAGTGAAGGTGAGGAAATAAAAAAAGCAGCGGAGTCACTTCTCTTTAGACCATCTAATTAATCATGAGTTGATTTTCATCTTAAACCTGGCTGTCTCGTGCATGTTAAAAGTGCAGGTTCAAAAACAAAACAGTGCCATTTTCTCTTACAGACAATACTGCCAATTTATAGTACTGCATTGAGATCATACTTCACTTGTACTATATATAAAGCTATACAGTTTCTTCTATATATTGCAACTATACCTGGGTTTAGAGAATTACCCAACATGCACAGCACGTATGCAGGTGTATGTACAGTATATGCATCTATTTTCTTCATTCTAACCCCCCCCAAACACACACACACACTCAGTAGGGCTTGATAATTACATGTTAAGATCACGTGTTAGAGCAAGGACAACCCCTTAAATGGGAATTGAGAAGCACTTAACAAATGAGCAAGGAAAATGAGTGAAATGCTGCTCTCCACCAATTTCAGTCACCATATGGAATTCAGTGGAGTGAGTCTGATTTATTATGTGTATCAAGCCGAGAGCAAAAACAAAGTGGCTGAGTTGGACTCGAGAACACAATTCTTTTTCTCAGTCGGGAGGGCAATGCAAATAAACTTTTAGTCTTACATCTCCACTAAGTTTCCTTCTGTAGTGGCCTGCACACCAGTCTGGGCTCCACTGAAGTATATAAAGCCTGCTAGAAGATACTTGGATATACCGATTTAAGATGCATTCCAATACATTGGAATTACTTTTGCTGGTAAAACTGCTCTGATACCAACATCTGATGCATGTTATACTATGTCCTATAACCCTAGTGTACATCACTGTGCCACTAAACTGATTAAATAAAATGACAGTGATCTGGCTGCATTTTACAGATAAAGCAATGCAGACTGCAAACTGTGCTCTGTTCTTTAAAAAATATTTAAAGAAGCTACTACAGTATCTTCCTACAATACAAATGACCTTTATGTTTTTTATATATATTTTTATACACAATATCTTTAGTTGCCCTACGATGGATTGGCGCCCTGTCTAGGGTTGTTCCTGCCTTGCACCCTATCTGGCCGGCTAGGCACCAGCTCCCCCGTGACCCTGAAAAGGAATAAGCGGCCAAGAAGATGAATGAATGAATGAATGAATGAATATCTTTAGTAGAAAGTGTGAGGGTGTCTGATCTGAGCATGCATCACCAGTGAGTGTGGTCATGGTGTGCACACAGATGTGTTCATGAGCATGCAGGTGTGATGCGAGCGCACTGAAAACCTGTCATGCGTGAGAGCACTTCAGTTCTGCAAGCACTGAGCACCAAGACACTCAATTTTCCTTTCTTCTTACTCTCCTTTCTTGTTATACAAGGTGCAGTTCTTGGTACCTGTCCTTATTTTTTAATCATACAAACAGAAACAATGCTAAATAATATGTTCCATAACAACCCGTTACTGTTACTTTTACAAATTTAATGTGTCGCCTAATTTATGTCACTTTTTACGTTTTTCATTAGACTCATCATGGTAATTAGTATTTTCCCCACATATTTCTGTAACTGAATGCTTAGGAACTTACAGTGATGTTGCAATGTTCTGTAGTTGCTTTGTAGCTTTTATATATAGATTTTTCATCCTGGGTTGGTGTATAGGCCATTGCACTACATTAGATTGTAGTCAGCAGCTGTAGCAGCTTCCTATTTTGTTTCATAAACATAAAAACTCCATAAAACCCCTGACTGCTTAATACAAAGTAGGTTACTTTTTTTGTTATCAGGATCAGCAATGGCAAGTACCCCATAATGAGTCTGTCTTGTAATGAGTCAGTCAGTCATTTTCTGTACCGCTTATTCCCAGTTACGGGGTCACGGGGGAGCCGGTGCCCAGCCGGCAACTCT
>JANCOA010000045.1:13644290-13655891 GCA_024363135.1 Leptodoras oyakawai
TTTCCCAGGTCGCCCCACCCGGGGATCGAACCCGGGTCCTTCTTGCTGTGAGGTGACAGCGCTATCCACTGCACCACTGTGCCGCCCCATTAATTAATTAATTATTATTTATTATAAATAAATAAATAATTCATAATATTTATTTATTTATTTATTTATTTTACTGCACACACAAGCACATGGACAGACACACAACCAGTCACTGTCTGCATAGTGTAAAAAAGCACCTTAAAAAGAGCATGCAGTAAAGCAGAGATAAAGAAAAATGCTTATTGATTTATCGAGGCTATTTTATCCTCAATATAGTCTTTATATGAGCAGCAGAGAGACATATTGGTGTTCTTCACATAAACACATGTAGACACATGTAGAAACACAGTACCTCTGTCATTTTGTCAAAGAATTAGGTTCAACTTAATGGATCAATTTTTTGATTATTAAAGCTAAGCCTCTGTGGTGCAGAGTAATGTTCTGCATTGATCTCCCTCCAACCTTTTATTGTCATTACTCCAGAGGCTCTCACATTTAAAAGATATGTTCACAGAAATAAAGATTTTGCAGAGTGACAGAGAGATAAATAACCTTATGTTCAGTGTGGGAGACGTGTTGGGGATTCGTTACTGATGCTTTATACTGGCCATCAACACTTAAATCTGGGATTAGCTCCCCTACAGTGTGCTCCTGTACAGAGAATGCAAAACATCCTCTGCCTTATGATCTTGAACTAAGTCCAGTGTACTGTATTGGGAAGTGTTGTGAGCAGTGAAGCCTGCTACACTTCTTGATGATGGAGTTTGATTTTTTTGGGGCAGGGAAGAAGGAAAAAAACAACAACAATGTACTAATGCAGTAAAAAGGGCCTGAAGCATAAGCAGCTTGTATTGACCAATAGTGTGAAAGGGAATGCAAGAGTTCAGGACATAATGATCGCAGTGAACTGGGCCTATGAGCTATGAGCAATGCCCGTGGGCTAACTAATCAATAACCCATCAATACCTTTTTATTAAAATTGTTTGCAAGGAAATCAAAATCCATATTGTTCTGTAGAGAAAAAGAAGCATGAAACGCCATTTATGTATTTATATGCCGGTCAGATGAGTAGAGAGGAATATTGGATGTTGTGCGATGGTATTAGAGCTTTGTAAAGTTAAACAGAAATTGGAGTCTACCCGTCTCTTCCAAATTGATTTTTCTGAGAAATGCAATTGTGATTATATTATTTTTGCTTATTTTCAACCAAGCTGAATACCCTTCACATTACGCTCATATTAAGATGAGATTAATAACAAAAGTAATTATTTCACTTTGCAGATTAAGACTACACTGCATAGGCAGTATTGATTTCACTCCAAGGTCTTATGAAGATGAAGATTTGCTTAATGTGGTTTATTGTGGAGATAATATTTGTTGTGATTTGTTGTTGCCTGTTATACAGTACAGGCCTTTTTTTTTTACAGAGGCTTACTTATTTATTTATTTTTTTCAACCAGAATAAAATATGAGAGTATAATTCTTACCAGGGAAACCTGTCACCCAAGAAAGCTTTGTCTTTTTCTCCCCTCCTTTCCTTTCTGCATTGTTCCCAGCCTAAATCAGATCTGTAGTGCTCCCTCAGTGATAGACCATTAGACATATAATGGAATTTGAAGAGCATCTTTATTTAGAACAGGCATTCTGGAGATTACTGAATAAACTACCCACCTCTTCTCTTCGCCGAGCTCCGAGAGGAGAAAAAAAGGGAGAAAAAAGAGAAAGCAAAGCAGATAGGTGTGGAGGCTGAAAAGGGATGTACAGTGCTAGTTACATTGCCAGGCTTTGTGTGTTCTCGTTGCAGAAGAAGGGGGAAATCAAAGCGGCGAGGGCTCCGAGAGGGACCGATGGAGAGGTGAGCACTGCAATGGAGGATGGCTACTTCCTGTTCCTGCTGGAGTGACCCACAGGTCTGAGGAGGAGCGAGAGACAGAGCGGGGGAGAGGGAGAGAGTGAGCGCGCGTGCGAGAGAGAGAGAGAGAGAGAGAAATGTGAGTGAGAGAGCGGGTATGAAATAACAAAGGGAAAGCGTGGGTACAGGAGGGGAGTGAGAGGGAGAGGGGAATATTCCACACAATATGATTGCGTTATGAAGGAGCTGAGGCCAGTCAAGAAGCAGCTGTCAAAAGGTTCAGGTCATCTTGATAAGCCAGCTGTAATTGTACTGCTTTTGGACGTGATGCTCTCTTTTACTGATGTGTACGTTTAGCAGTGTTGATTCTGCTTCTCTCTGTGTGTCAGATTAGGCTGCATTTTTTTTTTTTTTTTGCTGATTTATATGCTTAGCTAAATTTTTAGGACATGCGTCATTTGTTCTGCTGAATGTAGTGCACTGAGATTGCATTTCCACACTAGGTTTGAGTTTTGAGGTGCATCAAAAAGTTTAGTCTGTGTTTATTACAAGAATATTATTGTTCTGACATTTGAAAGCTATTTAAATTATTGCTAGAAAAAAAATGCCCTCTTAACCAGCTGCAGTCACACATACCAGCCAAAAGAGGGCAACATGATTGCAGAATTCCTGCGCTTGCCCGAGCGCTCTTGTGGATGGCAGGTTAAACGTGTAAGTAACAATAATTTACATTTGCACTTGGAACAGCTCGCCTGTGCCGTCAGTCAGAGGTTCAAAGCAGGTCCGCGCGCTTGGCAACAAAGGAAGCTATTGTCACATGTGTGAGATCTCTGGTGCTGGAATAAAGTTCTCCGCAGTCAACGTGTCCATGAAAGGACCTTGCCCTGGTGGCAGCCAAATAAAAACAAAGGAGACATTAAATGTGCCTGTCTCCTGCAAAACAGACATCTTCACTCATCATGCTGCTCCCAGAGTGCCTGACGATAAGATTAGAAGAGGTGTTTCTAAAAAAAAAAGAAAAAAAAAGAAAAGAGCGGTTTCTTTTTTCTGAGGAGTTAATTGAATTTAAATGGCTTCACTGAGTGGTAAAATATCGAGTGGCAGGGAATAGTCTTAATAATTTGAATTGTAAACCAGGTATATAAATGAGAAATCATGTCCTCACAGCTGAGGAGTGTTATCAGAACGTCATAAAAGTGCCGCATTTCTGTATTGCTCATATTACTGCATGAACTTGGGGTTGATATATAGGATCATAAAGACGTGCTGAATTACTGCAGACATTCTCAGGTGGATTTTTTGGCGTGTCTGTACATCTTCATGGGGACCAAATATCTGCTCAAGGATAGGAATATCTTCCGGATTTGGGGACATTTGGCTTGTCCCCTTGGGGAAAACTGCATTTTACCAAAACTCCCAAAAGGTTTCTATTTGGTTTATGAGGTTAGGATTCGTTGTAGGTGTCTGCATTACATTAATAATGATGTCTGTGGGAGATCCTTTAGAGGTTACTAAGGCAAATGTATGTGTATGTGTATGTGTGTGTGTGTGTGTGTGTGTGTGTGTATTTGTGTGTTTAACTTACCTGTTACTGAGATAGTCTGATTTGGCAGAAGCTGCTGCAGGATCAGTGAGTGTGAGAGGATGGAGTGCACTTCAGCAAATAGCCAATAGAGGGAGGCCTCCTCAGACACCCTACCATGAAGCTAAAACTGAATCCCAGAGCTTTTTCTACTTCACAGTAAAGCAGTCTATTATTGTTTTTCTTACTATCATTAATATTATAATCTATACTCTATACTCAACTCCATTTTCTGTGAATGATATTAACCATTTTCCTTATACAACAAAGCTATATAATATTGCACTTTTTTGGATTTAGAAAATGGCCTGCATTTTTGTCACGTTTGGGATAGATAGATAGATCGATAGATAGATAGATCGATAGATAAGATAGATGAGAAAAAAAACATTTAAAAAATCTGTCTTATTTTTGCACGATGTTGTTTTTGACTCTCACTCACTCTCACTTAATCTTGTATCACTCTTGTCACTTTTACTTCCATAACAGCAGTGCACAGTGTAGCACAATTCAATTAAGCTGGACATGCTGTACAATTAGGCTTTCCTGTTACAGAATTTAACGGTAAATTACTTGCATATTTGGCAGTCATTTGTGAGTGTGGTCTGATTCATTTGACTCTCAGCTCTCAGAGCTGGAGAGAGGGTTATGTGCTTTCACACACACACAGATATATGCACTGTATATACACTATGTAGTCCTGTGTATATACATGAACTGTGGAAGTACATGACATTAGACTGTGTCAGGTGTCAGGATTTGATCAGTGATGATAAGTGAATGATCATTTTTGTTTTTGGAGTGGTGAGTTTAGGAGACGGCGTTCTTATTTAGCTAAATGTTGCATTAAGTGTGTTATATTGTGTGTGCTTATCCACGGATCTGTTTACGAATACAAACTACTCGACTTTAATGCTTCCCTTTACGACCTTGTTTTTCTTTCTTCACTGTCTTTTTTTTTCCCCCCTCCATAACTGCTTTACAGTGTAAATATTTGTTACAGAGATTTGCTGATCCAGACATTTCATGTTCTTCTAAATACAACAACAAAGACCTGCATGTTTCCAGCGTTTCACTAATTGATTCGTACACACCACGCCGGATACAGAAAACTGCTGTTTTGCTTCAAATGAATTCAGACTCATTTTTATTTGTAGAACAGTTTTATGGTTGTAAACATGAGTTGATTTCACACGCAGTGTTTCTAATTGTCCTTTGTTCGCATGCGCGCAAATTTTCATTTGATATTTATAACTCGACTTGCATTGCAGTCAGCCGAAGTGCTAGGCATCTGTTACCACATTCACACAAAGCAGCCTGTGCGCTTTTGTGTGGCGAGTCGTTCTCTACTTGTAATGGCTGCTGGTTATTTGCTCTTCCACCTCATCAAAATTTTTTTTTTTTTTCCCTCACCAGCGTAAGTAGGAAGAGGAGAGTGAGACGGCATGGCACAGATATGCCCACTTTTTACCCGCCGCCCTGCATTCATGCCAGTGAGTGAATTTGCTGTTCGGCTCTGTAACTGACACAACAACCGACACACGAGCTCTGAGCCAGAGATGGGTCTAATCGACGCTGGCAGAACATTCCCTGCTTAATTTTAGCCATAATGACTAAGAGGGGTGAAATGATACTTTAAAAGAGGGGGAGAGAAGCAAGAGAGAGAGAGAGAGAGAGAGAGAGAGAAGGAAAAAAACAGGAGAGAACTTGGTGATTAGTTGTTCCGGAGAATCTTGGCCATGGAAACAGAAACACTAATCCTCACTTTGGTTGGAGCCATTTCGCGCAGTAGGTCCCTGATTCCGCCCCCTCTCGATTTTAAGACCCGTGTCAAGCTCAGACTCGTCTCCCGTGTCTCGCTGCTCTCATTTCCTATGCCTTCTGGCCAACTGGGCTATTTATAAGAAATCATTTTTCTTCTTGCTTTTATTTAATTCTTTCCTACTTGTTTGATTTTCTGCCCTGGTTAGGAAGGTGGCCAGATGAGTGGCAGAGATCCAGAGGGTTCCACCACTCACAGTTCCTCACATTCTCGCATGCAGAATTGTCTGCTTGTGCAACAGCCCAACTATGTTTGTCACCCTCCACCCACCCAACACACTCCCTCATACATGCACCAATAATCTCAGCTATATAGCCTTGAGCTTGACTCTTCATGTCTTTTCCTTCATCCACTTCTGTTAAAAGCACCCGTCTTATTTCTGAACATGCCGTCGGCCAAGCCTGGTGCACTGTTTACTGATTGCAAGATGGCTAACTAGGCTTCAGATCCAGATTATAGTATTTGTTTTCACTGATAGCTGTATCCAGATCAAAGCAGAGCTGAAGGCCTTTGTATTGATGCTAGTTTTTTTAAACCTGTATGCCATTTTGAACACAGTCAGATTTTATGTCAAGCTCAATAATGATTTGGGCTGTGGTATAGTACTTCTTACATACTTGCCCAGAAACCAAAAAGATTGATTTGAACCCTTTGTCTTTTGGAAATGCCATATGTTAAATCCACTTTAGAAAAATGTACATAATTAAATCAAATTTGAAAAAATTGTCAAACTCAAAGAAAGGGATAAAGGAATTGCTCCTCGTTCATTTAAGAAGGAAAACTCTGTGGCTTTAACATCTATTTCATATAAACTAAAATGTAAAACCTGACTGCTGTGTACATAAGCCCTCTGCTCACTGGAAATGAAGATTGCACGCGACAGAGTGAATTGTGGAATAGGAATATTTCACTAACTGCTGCTTGAAATGTTTCCTATTACACAAGTTTTATTGTGGCTTTACTTCTTTCTTTTTTCATTCCCCTTATTTCCTGTAAAATTAATTTCCCTAACCTTTGAGTATCCAGAGCAGCGGGGCTCAAATTCCACACTTTATTATTGCACCATTTTATTTTACTATAAAATATGTGCACCAGGATAACGAGGGACCAGAGAATCCACTTATTGATTTTCATTCCATGGCTTGAAATAATAATTAAAGCACAAGAAACCGGCACCTGGTCCTTAGGTTAGTGTCTTTGGGAAGGAATATAAAGTAGTTAAAGTTATAAATTTCATCCTTGTTGCTCTCATGGAACGGACATTAGTTGTGTGTAAATTTACAGCGGTTCATATGGAAGGGCTATACAGAAGTGTGAATATGATCCCTCTCAGTTGAATTCATACCACGCCGTAATCTGAAACATTTAATGGATTAATGACGCATCACATGGTATTTTTCTGCCTATAATTTTTACTTTATATTTCAGTAAAATTCTTTTTTTTTTTTTTAAAAATGACTAGTAAATGACTTCTCCATGAGAGATACCAAGCCACTGCTTTTTAACTTCTGTCTGTGAAACATTACCTGTGCTTCATCGGCAGAGTTAAATGGCAACCGGAAACACTGTTCACCTTTATATTGTCTCTAATGGCATGTACTGACTAATGCTCTGGTCTCCTCTGTGCTAATGCATTTCAGAGTGTTGTCTTTAAGCTCTGCCATGGCTGTCCTTGCCAGTCTCGTCCCATCAATCGTGCCGGCGATGGGCAGAAGTGACAGGAAAAAGTTAATGAACTGAAACTTTCACAGGCCACAGTCACCTGCTGGCAGGAAACTTTCTCACAAGCCTTAATGCACATTTGAAGAAAGTGTCTGCTGATAGATATTGATATAGATTTTAATAAATGTGTGAGGGATGGCACCTAAAACGCTGCCCACATAATGCAGTTTGACAGTGTATTTGTACTAATAACCCCTTAGAGCGGTGATAAAATAGTGGATGCTCCACTGTAGGCATGATTAATGTGGCTGGAGTAATTAAATTCCATTAGGCCCTGGGATTACCTGCGTGTGGAAGCGTGTGGCAGACCGTAGTGAGCGAGCCAGCCAGGACTCCACAGACTAATGCGTTTTAAAGCGCTGTTTGCAGCCCTGGAGAAACACGCACTAACACAGGACATCTGCTCCCCATTGATAGCTGATGGTATTGATGCATTCAATCATTAATGCAGAATGGAGGGTGTGTATGTGGTGGGCAAAAATGAAGGTCTAAGATCTGCATAAAAAAATCTGCATGAAATAGACCTTCTGGAGAAAGTGTAGTAGTCTCTGGATGTCCCCGCTAGCAGGGATCTGGCTGCAGGCGGAACATGTCGCAGGCCTCTGTGGGAGTAGCTTATGCCTAGGTTAAGATGTACTGTAGGTTTTTTTTTGTTCCTGCAACTTGTTTTTTACCCTGCACTCTGTCCTCCCTGTAGGTGAGCAGCAGCACCGCCTCCCTCCCACTGTCCCCTGCTGTTTTGCAGCAGATTCCTGAAGCCTGGCATCATTGCGGGCAGAGAGAGGCCCGCGCCCTTTGCAAATGGCTACAGTAATGACCCACTTGGGAGGCAACAGTTCAGTGTAGCTGCGGATGTGTCCAGGTGCCGCAACATAAGCATTTCATTAAATATTGAAGCAAGCGCTTTCAGTTACAGTGGTGGAAAAAAGACATTTGGCATCCTTCCAAAAGTGACTAAATGTATGTGAGCGCACTCTTTCTCTCTCTCCCTGGCACTCTCGTTCTCCCTCTCTCTCTCTCTCTCTCCTTTTTTCTCCTCTCTCTAATCACTTTCTGGTTTTACTTGACCTTTCTTCTGCTAATTAGTTGCCTTCTTGAAATGCATTATGGGTAATCTATCTTGGGCGATCCAGCTTCCCACTTCCCGCTCCGGTAATCACTCTAAATGTATGAATGATTTATTCAGTGGAGCCATTTCTCACAATCTTAAAATACACAAACCATAAAATACAGCCCAATTATTACGTGGCTGCAGCAGGCCCTGGGCAGGTCCACACGCGTGTGCGATGGATTCTCAGTGACATTGAACGAGAAGAGCTACATTTGATGAGCAAAACAAGGCGAAAGCAGGGAGGAACTCACAGCTGTCTCGCGACGTGGATCACGCGGATGAGTGCAGTAATGGATGGTGTTGAGGCTCGCGTGTGAGCTCCCATGCTGTGTTAAATGCTGTCTGTACGCTGGTGTGAATACGCTGCACATGAGGCTTTCTGACTCCTTGCATGCATAATTGCTGTGTGCCCGGCTTTTCAGGTGGTAAAGAAAGAACTGCAACCAAGCAAACGCTGACTACATGCGCATTAACAGGGCACTTTAACACACTACTGAACATTTCCTGCCCTCAGAAACACATTACACACAGGGTGCAGTGTAGCCAGCCTTTAAACTTTAGACATTTGTCTGACGTATATGTTAACAAGACAACCATTAGTAAGTGCTATTTGTCATACAGATTGCGTGTTTGGGAAGTGGTGTACCTGTGCAGGATGTGTGTGTGCGTGTGTGTGTGTGTGTGTGTGTGAGTGTCAGTGTGCGCATGTGCAGTTTGCCCACTGGAAATAGGCAGAGCAGATGTGTAGAGCTGAGGCCCTTGGCTGCTGCCAGCTCCTGGGATCCCGTGTTGACATGTGCCTTCAGGTGCACAACACCCCCCATTACACGCCTAACACAATTCCTCCCTTACAACAAGCATGCCCAGCCACAGCGTACAAGCCCTCCTCTCTCACTCACCCACTGTGTGTGCTGCTACAATGAAATAAAGTAGGTATAGAATCCAAGGCACAAGAGGAGACATGTTTACCTGAAGTATGCTAAATTAATAATTATACATCACGATGCGTAATTTAACAGTGATGAATTTGCTGTGTGGTGTTTGAATATGGAATGTGAAAAATGATACAAAAAATATAATATAATATAATATAATATAATATAAAATAATACAATATAATATAATATAATATAAAATTGTTATACAATGACGAAAATGTATTCCAAATGCAAATATATTCATTTAATCATACTAAAGTGGCATACTTTAAGGATTCTAGGTATATTAATTTCAAATGATCATATGTTATTTAACGTATACCTATTAAAATATTTGCATACGCTTTAGGAGAGCAATAATAAGAGCCCTCAAAAAGCAATATCTAATGTATCTCTACATTGTGAAAAGCATGCTAAAATGATTTTTCTGAATTAACATTGATGCAATGTGGTATCTGTTCCCTTAGACCAGAATGCATATAAGAATGTGCATCAATTAGGCCTGATGTTAAAGGAAAAGGACACTTTATTGCTCTAAGGATTTATTCAATTTAACTCTGTAATTGCCTGCAATTCTCATGCTCATTATATTACAATTTAGTGCATTTAACACCAGCTGTTATAGAGTTAATGACAGGAGCTATAGGGAGTCGCTCACATGATCCCAAATGACTCTGCACAAGGTGTAATTCCACATATTAACTATGAGGCCTTATTCAGGAAATGTCAAAGGACTGGATTCATAATGTAAAATGGCATGCATAGTAAGACATACAAGAGAAAAGGAGAAAAAAAAGATCCAGCTTTTTTAAATGAAGCTTTTTTCTTCATTTGATGCCAAATCTTAATTATGGCTAGCACTATGAATGGCTTCTTGGGTTAAATGAATGTGTTTCTTTGCAGTAGGTTAGAAAGTGGTGCAAGCATGTGGAGGTGAACTGGAACAACATTATAACTGGCACAGTGATGACAAAAAAAGTCTTTTTAAGTGACACTTCAGGAACCACTCGCAAGTTTACTTTTAAAATGCCTTAATTTCTGTGTTTTGTAGCACACTTTAAATGCAGGCAATTTTAAGTAATTCGCTCTCTCTCTCTCTCTCTCTCTCTCTCTCTCTCTCTGTGTCTCTCTCTCTCTCTGTGTCTCTCTCTTTCATACTTAAACCTTTTCTGTGAGACATACAGAGTGAGTGGTCTAATTGTAAAGATGGCTCTAAGCAGTGGCTGTGTTTGTGTGTTGATTATTTACCACTCCATGCCCCCCCCCCTGTCCCTCTCTCTCTCTCTCTCTTTCTCTGTCGGCTGTAAGTCTAAAATTTTAATTACACTGCCTGACAGGCGCAGTGCGTGATGCACGGCCCTGCATTCATCACGGCGAGAGGGCCGGTGGCGCCGGCCGCCATGCCTCGTTCCCGAACGCCGGAGCACGAGCTGAGCAGCAGGTGCCATATTACTGTGTACAGAAAAGCAATTAGGAAGCATATTGGATGAATGAGGAACGCATTAATATTAGCAAGTACATTTGTCAGTGGGTTTGATGCGAGTCTTTTTCTTTTCTTTATGCAACATTAAGATTGTGGCGCTCATAAATTCTCCGCTTAAATTGCCATCTGTTCCCCTGTCAGGCCACTCTGAGATAGGGAGTAGGGGGGAGGAAAGTTTTTCTTCTTTCTTTTTGCCTCTCTCTCTCTCTCTCTCTCTCTCACTCTCTTTCTCTCTTTCCTTCTGATCATGCATATTTTTTTCTGTTTTGCACGGGAGGATGTGAGTTTTTTTAATTTATGTACAGGGGACACAGAGAGCTCTCCTACATGTTTAAATTTTTTCCTGGCTTGCCCATGCTCGTTCCACGTCTTGGTGCCAGATCAAAAAAAAAAAAAGAAAAGAAAAGAAGTCCAGTAAGAGATATATTTAACTTGGTTTGTAGTTAATTAAATCCAACATGCAGACGGTAGAATATCCCTTGGCAACGTTGCATTTCAAGTCACGGAGTCAGAGCTGCGTGTGGACGGTGTGGCTCAGAGGAAGGCGTGTGCTCTGTCTTCTCCTTTTCTCTTTCTATCTCATTGTCTTTGGGAGAGGAAGAGCTCGAAGCTTCAGTGTCTTTGGCACAGTGTTCTCGGGCCTATCTTCTCAATAACACGGGCAGCTTAATGAAGGCAGATCCACGTGCTGTCACTCTGAGATTACTGTCAGCGTGTCCCGTGGCTGTGGGGGTGTACGGGTGTGTGCGAAGAGTGTTAGGTGTTGTGTTTTGGGGGGGTGGGGTGTTGGCGGGGGGGTTATACACAGAGCCGCATGGTAATTAGTCAGCCTGCAGTGTGTGTTAAGTGGACTAAGCAGGCAGCACAGTGGCAAACGCATCACACTTACTGCGTCTATTTTTTGCCTTGTCGTCTGACATAATACACTAGTCATGCTACTCATAAGAGTGGACACATGGATAGTAAGAAGCATTAGCACTTTAATTTATACAGGGGTTAGACAATGAAACTGAAACACCTGTCATTTTAGACCACAATAATTTATTAGTATGGTGTAGGGC
>JANCOA010000045.1:13715493-13732507 GCA_024363135.1 Leptodoras oyakawai
ATCATGTAGTGACCTGGCCACTATCCTGCAAGAAGAATGGCTTCAAATCCCTCTGACCACTGTGCAGGACTTGTATAGGTCATTCCCCAGACGAATTGACGCTGTATTGGCTGCAAAAGGAGGCCCTACACCATCCTAATACATTATTGTGGTCTAAAATGACGTGTTTCAGTTTCATTGTCTAACCTCTGTATCTACCATAATATATAAAATCTCTAACTTTTAAATTCACAGCCCATATCACTACCATATTCTTTATACAAATGCCATTTTTCAGAAGTTCCCTCCATAGGGGGTACTGCAACAGAAACATTTCTATATCTCAAGGACTTCTTAAGCAGCAATTTTGAAATTTGACATGTCAAATTGAAATGTCATGGTCATAAGTTAATACACACTGCTCTGTGGTACATAGTTTTAAAGGGGTTAATATCTAGTACTGTGGACTCACAAAGAACTTTTTTGAATTGCCAATGGCTAAGCATGCAGGAATCTGTCCAGAAAGTGATTGAAAGTCTTTTATGTCAGTTGAATGTGCTGGGTATTGGGTTAATGCAGTGTTTGCAAAGTGTCTGTGAAGTCAGAGGACTTGCTCCTCCACACTGTTGCTCTTGGCTCCATCCACTGGACAATGGTAGGGTGAGAACACTGTTGTTTTTCACTGAGAAACTCTTTCCTATAATTCGGTGATGAAGAGCCAAAGGAGGTGGGGGAGATGTCAAGGCTGTAATGAGTGTGTGACATATAGAGAAAATACTAGGCCTCACCTCAGGCCACCCCCCTGTCTCGCAGAAGAACAAAAGCAAGTGAGAGTATGATAGAGAGATGTCTTTATGATGAGGGCTTCCTTTCCTGGCTTGCGCTCCTCTTAACATCCATTAACGCTGATGTTCTCTTTGTGCTGGGCCGCGTGACCTGAGCTGGATGCATTAAGCAGATGTTCGACAGGGCCGACAGGATTAGTCTGCTCTGGACTGATGAAGAATTCTCCACAGTCCTCTGGAAACCCCATAACCCACCTCCAAGGAAACGCGATCTACTGTGTCAAGCATAAATTAAACAAAGGGCAGTTATGGATTCCTCCCAATGATGAAATATTGATTCATATATTTTTCTACTCCTCTAATCTTTACAAGATGATCTGCTTCCCTCTTTAGCTCATGCCACGATGACTGGAGTTACTGTATATTTCATTTTAGAATGAGTTCCATGTACAGCGTGATCAGACCCTCTCATAGATCTTAGGTGTTGGAATAGGTGTTCATGGAGAGGAGAGTGCAGCGCTGCATTAGATCACAGCAGAAACGGGGCAGCTTCATCAAGATGGCTGCCTGGGCATCCTGTGATTGTGCTACGTCTCGGGCTACATCTGCACCGGCTTAGCTCTGGGGTGGGGGTGACTCCTGACAGAGGGTTCCTGTTGGTCACTTATCTTATTAATTAGCTTTTCCCCTCTCCAGCATTCTCTATCTCCATGCCCCGGTGACAGATCTGCTCCCGAGCCCGCCGAGCCACCGCCGCATTGTTTTCCCCCCACATAGTGGGATAATTAATATGTCCGATCCTTACATATTTCATGCTGTTTGCTTGAAAACAGTGAAGGAGGGGAGAAAAGAGATTCTATGGGAGAAAAAAAAAACATTAGGGAAGTGGAAAAGATTAATTAAAAAGGAGGTAAGAAGGATCTGTCCTAGGACAGAGCCCAGAGCTGCTAGAAGTGGCAAGCTTCATTTAAATAAGGTCTGGCGTCAAAGAGCCGCTTTTATAAATGCATGAAGGATAACTAGTCCACCATATTAGCGAACACACCATCTATTCTCCCTCTGTACATTATTTGTGTTCAAGGTTTTTGAAATGACATTGCAATCTGATGATGCGCCATCCCATTATATTGTCGAGCAGGACAAATATCCCAGCGTTTTCTCTGTAGAACTAACACAATTTTTCCATGTCAGAGGTGGGTAATATCCTGGCGGTCCGGTAGGCTGCGGGTGCATAAGGAATGATGCCATTAATCCTCCTGGGCAATCTCCTGCGCTGATTATTAGGGAAATAAATTTGCATGCTGCATATGAACCAGGTGAATCACTGAAGGCGCAAATTATATTTTCTGACAGCGAGGAGGAGAAGGGAGCTTCATGGCTCGCCCTGCACCCCTGCCACCCCCCATGGTGAACACACACAGACACACACAAACACACACACGCATACACACACTCCCACTTTCCATGTACTCCTGAAAGCTGCATTTCTATTCATTACCACATGAGTGGAGTCACTGGTTGATGTGTAAGTTAGCTTTGAGTGTGTTATGTTCCTGCGTAGGCTCACACCTGGAAGCACGAATGTAGTCACAACTTACAATCAAAGTAATTACTGGGAGAGGGAGAAAAATAAAATAAAAAAAGGCCAGGCTGGTGGAAGGAAATCGGATTCATGGTGAATAGTGCCATATTCGGGTGTAGCTTTATGCATGACTGTTTCAGTGTACGTTAAGGTTGCTGCACACACACACACACACACACACACACACAAACCAAAAGCAGTATGCCAGCCTGGGGTGAGTTGCCAGCTGGCTGTAGAGAGCTTGCACTTGTGTGTTCATTGACCCAGTGCGTAATGGCCCATAAAGGCTCAGCTTAATGGGCTGGTCAGCAGTGCCAGGTTCATTACTTAATGTTCTCTTCATGGTTGAAGACTTCCTTCCTACACCAGTCATTGCAAATAGTTGATTTTTCATCATATTTTTCATCCAGGGCCACAATATTAGCCTTTTTTTTTCTTGATAATGAAGCCACTATATTCTCCCTTCCTTCATCCACTTCAGTGAAAGGAAAGCCATACGCAAGGAGCAGAGCACACTCTGATGACTGGAGTGGCAGGGAGTGACTTATCGAGCCCTGCCTTGCTTAAAGAATCAATTTTGAATTAGTGAGAAAAGCACTTACAGTAGTCCAATAACTATACCATGACCATGACACAGGCTGCAACTGCAGTCTTACGAACAATGACTTACACTCCTTCAACGAAAAACCGAAGTGCAGCTGGATACAGAGAAAAGTGATGCGTGAGAAAGATTAAACTGAGGGAATGAGGTTTAAAAAGGAGTTTATACATGGATCTAAGCAGAGAATAGTTTGTCAGGTGTGTGTCCATGTGCCCTGCACTTTATCCCACTCTGTACCAATGCCTCATTTTGGTGGATATCTCAAAAGCATCAATATATTGCATTTTTCCCATTTTTAAAAAGAAGACTGTGCAACAAAATGAGACATTATTATTATTATACTGTACTGATAGTCAAACCTAAGTGCATAGCCTGTAGAAACTACAGAGAAAGAGTTGAACATAGGTTTTTACTCATGTTTTTAATTTACTTATTACACAGTTGTCAAGTACTTCTTTTTCTTTTTCTTTTTGGCTCCTGTGTCTCTTGCATTATGATTACTAAATATTAATGTTAATGCTAATGTTAATGATGTAATATTATAATTTAATAAAATAATTTATTATTAGGCGACACGGTGGCCTGGTGGGTAGCACTGTCACCTCACAGCAAGAAGGTCCCGGGTTTGATCCCTGGGTGGGGAGGTCTGGGTCCTTTCTGTGTGGAGTCTGCATGTCCTCCCTGTGTTCGCGTGGGTTTACTCCGGGTACTTTGGTTTCCTCCCACAGTCCAAAGACATGCACGTTAGGTTGATTGGTGTCTCTAAAGTGGCCCTAGCGTTTGAGTGTGTGCGTGAGTGTGTGTGCCCTACGACGGATTGGAGCCCTGTCTAGGGTTGTTCATGCCTTGCGCCGGTTCTCCTGTGACCCTGAAAAGGAAAAAGCGGTCAAGAAAATGAATAAATGAATGAATTTATTATTAGTAGTAGTATTAGTAGGGGGCATTGGTATCCCAGTAGTTTAGAACTCTGGGTTGCGGTTTGGAAGGTCAGGGGTTCGAGCCCCGACTGGGGCTGCCCCTGTTGGGCCCCTGAGCATGGCCCACAACCCACTGCTCAGTTCTGTCCCAACACCCTGCTTAAGCAGGAGTGTTGCATCAGGAAGGGCATCCATACATTAGTATTAGTGCTACTACTAATAATAATTTAATGTTATAATATTATAAATAAATTTAATAAAACAATAATAATAATAATAATAATAATAATAATAATAGGTTGAAATGTTTCATAAGCAGGTCAGTAAGAGCAGAAACATTTACAATGTTATTTCAGGCCTGTGAATTTAATTGTTAAAAGGCTTCTGTATACTTATAATTTTGCTTCTCAAGGTTATTTTCTAACTGCCCTTTTGAGTTGTTTCTGTAAATGAACTCCATACAGTCCTTTTCAGAGCATACACATACTGATATGTACACACACACACACACACACACACACACACACACACACACACACACACGGGAGAGCTGTGTCTGACCATCATTTACACAGGGATCAGCAGGCCTGGGGCCATTCAGCCACTTGGTCTCTCTAGACAAGACCTGCACATCATCATACCTTATTGTGTGTGTGTGTGTGTGTGTGCATGTGTATATGCACACACTCACCAATCTAGTTATATAATTATATATTTATATAGAAGACATTGCTTGCAAATGAGGCTGACCTTCAAGAGTAAGACTAGGACTGACAGCATTACCTTATCAATTACTTTAAATCCCAACATGCATTAATTTGCTCTGGTTGCTAGCATTTCTGTGCAAAAGCAGAAAGCAGTGTGACCTTGATACGGTGAATTTACAACCCCATGTTGGATATTCACGTTCAGCTTGGAGAATGATTCAGTCGCATGTCCTTTGCTGTGGCAGAGGGAACAAATGCTCACGCCATCTTGCTGTGCAGAATTTTAAAGGCAGAGCTCTTTGAATGAGACAGTAAAGGACAGGGGATCTTAGAGCATTTTTAAGATGGCCTAGTCAGGGGATGGGCCAAGTACAGAAGTTTGAGCCAGAGCTGGGCAGAGCTGTGAAGCCCGGCACCGACCCACTCTTGCACTGCAGATATGGGTCATCAATACAATGTGCGACGAAGGGCCGCTTCAGCTCTAGTGATCCCTCTTTCTGTCACCACCAGACCTTTTGTTAGTGCTAAAAGGATTAAACCAGCTCATTTATGTGTGTGTGTGTGTGTGTGTGTGTGTGTGTGTGTGTGTGTGTGTGTGTGTGTGTGTGTGTGTGTGTGTTTTTTTGTGTGTGTGTGTGTGTGTGTGTGTGTGTGTGTGTGTGTGTGTGTGTGTGTGTGTGTGTGTGTGTGTGTTTTGAATGCGTGGCTAGTCTCTGAGTAGCTATACATCTCTACAGTAGTATTAGGATGAATATAAGTTATTAAAAAATTTGATGTATGACAATCTTTTGGGCAGTAACTTTGAGGTTCTTTTGTGAAGGATATGGCAATATTTCTACATACAGTATCTACAATGTCAGCGGTCTGACACACAGTACATTCCTCCAGCTACTCACTCTGACCCCTGAGAAAAGCCGCATAGGTGCACATCGTCTATCGTTTTTTTTTTTCTTTTTAATTGTAATAGATCTATTTTTTGCTGTAAAAGTTAGACCAACCTTGGATTAATATGTGGATGTTTCTCATGCTAAGCGGCATATTTAAATAAATAAAACAACAAAAGACTAGACACCTGCTATTATCAAATTAACTCTCAAGAGTTAGCGATGTTGTTTACCTTCTTTTGACCGTGAACAAATTATGCAAAAACAAGTTTAGATCATATCAGTAATGTAGGTTCATATGAACAAAACTAAAGCTATTCTTAATGCAAGGTAAACAAATAAAACATCTTTGTAAAACCTGTAATAACTATCCGGATGGGCATATAGTACATTACTGGAATTAATTAAAATGCTCTTTCAGTGTCTGAGGTGAATGGGTCGCATCATTGCAGCATTTTTATGTAGCACAGTATATGTGTGTGTGTGTGTGTGTGCAGCATCCTCCAGCTGCAGGCTAGTTTTATGCTTTGACCTGTCACATCGATGCTTGAATTTCCAGCAGGTCTCAGAAAGTGACACAACCGTTCACCTTTGGGCATAAACTTAATGTTGTGCGATAAGGAGCTTATGCTAGTTTTCCCCAGAACATCAGCCTGCAGCAGTGCTGTCACTGCCATTCCTCCATGTGATAAGTTAAAGTGAGGTATACTTAACCACAGCATAAGAAAACATGCAATGCTGTTCGCTCTGGCTCAAGCAAAACACAAAAAGCACACATACTGTATATATAGCATACGGTGTGTTCCAGTAGTGACAATGCTTCACGTATTCATTACAAATCATATTATAAGGAATACATAGAGTGAAAAGCAGAAACATTTACAAGAATTCCAGAATTTCGCTATTCTCTACGTCCCCCTATTGATTTAATGACAGTCTGGCATGGCCTACATGCTTTCGCGTAAAACCTGATGCTCCACTCTAGATCAAATCCATGAGTGTCATTTGAATGTGCTTCAATGCTTAAGACTCCTCGAAAATCCGACCTTTGTTTTACAATAGAGTTAACATGGTCCATATCCCAAATTTGCTTTCGGTTACATCAGGGATTGGAATCGTTACAGTGAATGAAAATGAAAATGAAAACCATAAAAGAACTGTTTGTTTTACTGAATTTAATCAAAAGCGTACACCTGGCTACAGGGAGATATGCTGTTAGATCACTGGGATTTTGAAAATGGGGTGATGGCAGAAAAATCCCTGTAGAAAGTATTTTTCCTACAATTCTGCAAGCCAAAAATCACACGTTCCCTATTTTGTTCTAACTGGTTTCCAACTAAAAAAGAGGGAAGGCTGGAGTAAGGGAATAAATGTTTTTGTTCAGAACAAACCAAAATAAAAATGTAAACATTTTTCAATACCGATTCTGAACTAGAAAAGGTGCAGAGTCTTAAATATTGAATAATCAAGTTATTGGCGATTTCTTCGTTTTTTGTAATTCTACATATTTCTGATTGTAGCGGCAGAGGCCTGGGCAGATGAATGGAGGGCAGAGCTCAGGAGAATGAGTGAGTAATTCTATGAATGAACGTACACCTGTGTGTGATTAACATGGATCTATTTTACAGTGTGTCTCTTGTAATGAAGGGAAAGAAATGTGAACCAGAGAGAGAGAGAGCTCATGGACAGGGCTGAGCTGCACCAAAGCAGAAATGTGTGTGTGTGTGTGTGTGTGTGTGTGTGTGTCTCTGTATGTGTTTTTTGCAAATTAATTTCAGAAAAGTGCTCCAGTAAAAGAAAAGAAGTCATAGTTTCACTTTCCAGCATCCAGTGTCCTTATTTCTCATCACACATATCAGGGTATCACACTCTATTTCCACTGTTTTAAATAAAAAAATAAAAAAATAAAAAATAAATAAAAGTAAGTAGATAAGGAAGGAAGGAAGAAAAATAAATAAATAAATAAATGAATGAATTAAAAAAAAAAATAAATACATGCTTTTACCAGATTATTTAATGAGATTTATTTTCCTGAGATTTTTTCATCTAGACCCCAATGTATCCTACTGTCAATCAACTGCTGGTTTGTCCTCGATATTATACATTCATAGTCTGAGATTACTGATTAAAATATTTAATAACAAACGACAAACAATTAAACGTCTTCATATACTCTTTATGTATATCCTCTACAATAGTGCATAGTTATGTGGAAGAATGTATTCAAATCGAATGCAGTACATATTCACCGACAGGTTTATTTCTGCTCTTTCCTCATGTATATGTGTTGTGTTGTGTGTGCTGTGATGTGATGTTAATGTGCATGTCCTGTTTCCTCACTCTCGAGTGCAGTGGCCTGCTCTCTCAGGACTGGGCAGCTCCACGTCAATATCCAACCTGTAAATGACAGTCACCTCGGGATCTTATTTATCCATTTGACTGGGAGCTTAAAAAGGTCATAGACCACCAGACTTTGCACTTCTGTCCTTTCTCTGTCTTCAACTTCCAATTTATTCATTCAGCCATTCAGTAAACGCTGCAGCATGTGAATGCAGCTCCCAGAGTTCTTCTATTCTGATTCGGGATTTTTTTAAAAGGGTGTGGGTGTATCATTGACCCTTTTGTGTGTGTGTGTGTGTGTGTGTGTGTGTGTGCATGCGTGTGTGCTCATTTCTATGTTCCTGCAGGTGCGTCTGTCCCAGAGCAAGTGTCAGGACTGCTGCAGAGAATCTAAACATAATGGTGGCATGAGACATTGAGACATGCACAGAGACAGTGTGTCAGAGAGCAAGAGAGAGAGAGACAGAGAGACACATAGAGAGAGAGAGACGTCCCATCTGCACCACAGTGCACGGAGGAACAAAGGGACCCTGCAAGGATGGTTTGAGAGTCTGTGTGAGAGTCCGATCTCCTGCTGGCCTCTAATTCAAGCCAAACATTCACCATGAAATAGCTCTTTGACATCATTACACACTGTGCATGTTGATGTCCTCCACTTCTTAACATGCTGGGGGGAGGGGATGCTGCAATTTTCACCACGTGAGTATTATAGAGAGGGAGATGGTATACCACAGTTTCCTTTAAACAATACTCTCACTCTTACTTTTAAGCAGTGAATGTTCTGTCCTGTTCGGCTGCATAGCTGGCCTTGGGTAAGCTGCACTGAATGAGCTCTCACTTGCCTGTTTCATCCCGATGTGTCGTTAAATAAGCCCGCTTTGATTTCGCCAGGCGCATCCATACATCTGATGCAGTCAATCATGCTATTGTGTGACCCAATGTGCTCTGGTCTTTAGGAGTCTCCTTTCCCTGGCTGTGGAATGCCACCACTTTTCTAGTCTGGCTTATTGTAGGAGGAGATCTGATTTACAATCCTACTTGGATCACAGGACTGTAGTCTAAACTTCACCAAACCACAGAATAGTTTAGCAGTGAACAAAGAGCCTGGATTTAATAAATACATGGACTAAGCTTCCTTTTGGGTCCCTGTGTAGAATCCTTTATTTAGGTCATTTAGACCAAGCAAAATTGCTACAGTATGGAGTACAAAGTAACCCCCCCCCCACCTCTCTCTCTCTCTCTCTCTCTCTCTCTGTCTCTCTCACTGTGTCTCTCTCTCTCTCTCTCTCTCTCTCTCTGTCTCTCTCTCTCTGTCTCTCTCTCTCTCTCTCTCTCTCTTTGTGCATCTACCCTGAAACTGCTTAGCTACTCTTTTCTCACAGATGCATTTTTGCTCTTTACTACACGACCCAGATAATGTAACTAAGCAGCCCAGCAAATTAACAATTATTTCCTGGGCAAACCGGTATTGAATTCCTCATTTAGGTCAGCACATAGATCAAAAATAAAATCTATATGTGTATAGACTCAACAGCCACTTTATTAGGAACACCTGTACCCCTGCACACTCATGCATTTTTCCAACAATCCAGTCATGTGGCAGTAGTGCAGTGCACAACATTATGCATATCCAGGTCCAGGATTCTTCACATCAAACTTCAGAATTGGGAAAAAAGTGATCTCGGTGACTTTGCCTGAGGCAAAGTTGACAGGAAGTGTACAATAACTATAATAACCATTTTTTAAAGCTGCAGTGAGCAGAAAAGCACCATTCTATGTAAACTCTAGAGAGTCTTCTGCGTGAAATTCCCAAGAGATCAGCAGTTTCTGAAATACTTACACCAGCCCTTCAGCAGCAACAACCATGCCAAAGTCAAAATAACTGAGATCACATTTTCCCCCCATGCTTGATGTGAACGGTAAATGAAGCTCTTGATCTGTATCTGCATGATTTAACACACTGTTCTGCTGCCACATGATTGGCTGATTATAGAATTCTATGAATGAACATGGGTGCAGGTGTTCCTATTAAAGTGGCTGGTGAGTGTATATATTTGTTCCCTGTGTAAGGGAAATACTTTTCCCATGAATTCCAATGAAGCTTGTTATGTATTGTGCTACTAATTATTTTTCCTACAGTAACCACTTCTGGGGTTCCTAGAAGTAGCAGCGCTTTGTAGTAAGAGAGCAAAAGGTTGAGGGTTGAAACCAATTTTTCCTCTGTCTCAAGAGAGGCTAGAGTAGATAGTAATCTCCTACCTTCTCATTTAGCTTCCCTTAATTGGCCATTAGGCTGAAGAATATCGCGCCTCATCCACTTTGGCCTACATGCTTATTAGGACTTTGAATCACTAATAAACAGAAAAAGAGGCAAAATTAACTGGGCTGTTCAGTAAACATGGGCTTCGATGCGGAGGCAAACAGAGGCAAAGGCTTGCGCAATGATCGGTCAAAAGCCAGTCATAAGTTTAAAAAACTTTGGCCTTGCCTCTTTAAATTTACTTTCTAACACAAACAACGGCATACATAAAGCTAATCAGTGAGCAGCAGGCAGGCAAAAGCAGGCTGATTTCTCACACCGAATGCAATCAGGCAAGAGGCACAGAGGTAATCAAGCAGTGTTTCCTTCAGAGACAGTCTTTCCTACATGTCACGTTATTAAATATGACTAGACAAAGTGCCCTTTGATCCAGGGTCATATGTGGCTTGAAGTCCAAAAGTGTCCCATCCACCTGACCGTGCTTCCTGTTAGCACACAATCTGGTATAGTGAGGAGAAAAAATATATTTCTTTTAATACTCAAATGCCCATTGGTGAATTGGTGAAAACAGTAGACATATAAAGCTTTAAGGTCTTAGATAACATTTTAATTCTAAGAGCTGGGATGATAAATGTGAAAGAAACAGATACAAGAGAGAAAGCGATAAAAAAAAAAAAAAAAGATTCAGAGAGATATATAGGGAGCGAGCCTGCTGAAGTTGCTCTCAGGAGAAGGCCAACCCCTGAAATGGTTTAATCAATATTGGGATGTTAGTTGTAATGGACTGTGTCAGCTTTCTAACTGGACAAAACCTTCATCAAGTCAATGAGCAGAGTTAAACCTCTCACTAATCTGAATAATCTGTGGATGTATCGACTGAACAAGCAGAATGCGTGGCAGAATTGGGAGAAAAAAAATATCCTGCTGTTATTTTTCTGTCTCCTGTTTAAATCCGGAAGCTCTAAGAACATTGTGTCCATTTGCTTGTCAGATCAATTTCCTTCCTTGCCTTTAAATAAAGCTAAAGCATCAAATTGTAATTACATTAAGAGATTCAATCTGCTTATTGTCTGCCCATGGTCTCCTCTTCACGTGATTTATCTACAGGGTCTGACAAAGAAGAGATTTCTGTGGTGATGAGTTTGAAATGAAATATGAATTTTTAAAGGTGAGCACAGGTGGGTGGGCTTAAAAGTTTGGCACAGTTTAAATAAAGGAGCCTACTTTCTTCTTGGTTTAATTGTTTTTGCATTGGTGAGCGACATAGGGTGGGTGATGTGTGTTCGGGCTTCGAGGTGCTAATCATGAGGTGTGCATCTTATGATTGTTTGCCTTGAATTTAGAATTTATCCGGTTAGAACGAGGCTCACAAGTGAACCATAATGAGCATACTGCTTACCCCTCCCCCACGCCAGCATGGCGTCGTGTGTGGAGTTCACACAAGTCAATTTGTATGAAATGTTACAAAGGTCAGTCTGATGATTTCATTCATATGAAATCAAATTCCCTCCATTTATTTGAACTCGTACATGCATTCTTCAAAGCAAATGAATGCACTGCTGAAGCTGAAGTGGGTGTGTGTGTGTGTGGTGGTGGGGTGCATGGTGATGCAGTGGCATTTTGGCTTTCGTTTTGTACCCTTTTTAAATGTAGTGTGGTATCTGTCATTTATATTGTGTCTATTTCAGTAGTACTGCTGTTTTGTTTTATATTATGACTATTTTATTGAGAAATGTCATCCATTCATTTGCTCATTCATTCATTCTTCTTCAGTAAACGCTTTATCCTAGTCTAGGTCACTGTGCCAATATACAGCCAATATAGAGCAGGCAATCCACCAACAGGCATGTTTATGGGAGGTGGGAAGAAACTGCAAAACATAGAGGAAACCCATGTGCTGTCCAAAATGGGGATAACATGCACAGAAACATAGACAGCTCATGATCGTACCTTTTCTTCTTCATTGTCTTATTATTATTATTATTATTATTATTATTATTATTATTATTATTATTAACAGTAGTAGTAGTATCATCATCATCATCTTATTATTCTTCTTCTTCTTCTTTGTCTACTCATTATTATTATTATTATTATTATTATTATTATTATTAAGTCGCAGCAGTGTTAACACTAAGGAAAGTTAAGGTAGACTACAAAACACAAATATCATACCATCCGGAAGTGTAGGAAGCAGAGCAGACCAGTCCATATTTAGCTAACTTGTCTCATGGGGTTATTCTTATCGTGGCTCTGACCATGTTTTTGCTGAACCACACCAGCCTGCCTGCCAGCACATCTACGTGGGATGAGATACTTAGATCCCATGAGACAAGCTTGTTATTTGCACTACATCTTGTGACTATGCCCTTCCCTCACAGAATGTCCCTTGCAGTAAGTGTGTGTGTGTGTGTGTGCTGGGGTTTGTGTGTTGAACTGGTGTAGTAGAGGGCATTTTGCGAACTGTTCTGGATGGGCATGAACAGGTTAATGGGAAAGTGTGGCTATAGGAGTTGATGTTGGAGAAATGGAGGAAGGAGGATGTTGAAACCCTCGCTGTAAGCATGGCGTGTGGTTCGGTGGGGGTCATTAGGAGGTAGGAGAGGGGAGCTGTCTGATAATGGTAATAAGAGGGCATCAGAGGAGAATAAAGCACCCATTGATCTTCGGTGTGAAGTGTGACATTTTAACCAGGAGCCAGGAGCTCACTCACATATCTAATGCCGCACATCTGTCCATTTCAAAATATCTATTTCGCCTAGGTCTCTCATCTCATTTTTTGTTTTGTAGTAACCCCCAAGCCACCCCCCACTAACTCTTTCTCTCTCTCTCTCTCTTTCTCTCTCTCCATCCCCCTCTAAAGTGTCTGATCTCTCTGCTCCAGAGCCACTGGTCTCACGGGTCACTCCATATTAGCTTACTTGTTAATACTTGGGGGTGGGATCAATACTTAATCAACAAGTAATGGGATTTTGCAGTCATCCCATATGATCTTTCAATAAAGACTTGAATCTATCTACCAATCTTTTCTGAAGGGCTTGGGGAGAAAGGGAATGTGGTGCGATAAAAAAAAAAGTAAAAAAGAAATGTAAGAAAAAGAGAAGGCGAGATGGGGGTGGGTGAGGTGGCCGGAGTGGAGCAGAGCAGAGAGCTGCTGTGCTCTGTAGTGGGGATTTGCTGCTCTGATGCTTTTAGTCTGATCTGCATCTGATTAAGGTTCAGTGCAGACACTGTCCTTCACCCTTCTGTTCTTTTATCCCACCATAATGTACCATGGCACACAGATTCATCATCGCCACGCTCTCATAGGCCACAGCCCAGCCACTCAAAGAATTATTATTGTGTCCTGCTTATGCTGGCCCACTTTCTTAACTAATAAGCCAAAAAAAAAAAAAAAACCAGTGGCCACCATTCTGCCTGGAGAACAATACGGTGTCTGTGGGAAATGTCTCTTTACTTTTCACAAGTAATAGGCATACATTTTGTAAATATTAAAATTGATTTTTGATTTTTATATATGTGTGTGTGTGTGTGAAGAATGAGAAAAAGCAAGCAAATAGGCAAAAGAGAGAAGGAGTGGGAGAAAGGTTAGTCTTGTTTGCACCGTCAAACACTGCAAAGTGCTCATAAGTAAAAATCATCTAGCCGTAGAAAGGGCTGTGGTAGTTCTTGTCTTAATCAAAGGAACACGTTCCCCAGGGATGCCAGATGGTTTCAATGTAAACTCTTAGTTTGCAAAATACTAAAATAAACCTGAGCTTGCTTTTAAGGTGCAAAACACCTGAGTTATCAAAGTCCTAAACTTCTGGATAAATATTCATTTCGATATGACTAACACAGCAGGAAATTTAAAGGAATACCTTCTCACTTCAGATTTCAGTCCACCATATGGATCTCGTTTGGATGATTACAGCGTTTGCTGTAACTGAGAATATCTGTGTACCTGAGACTCACATAATTAGAGTACAGAATACAAAATCATTTTAAGAAAGCCTAAGGGAAATTGATGGAATGGTCGATGCAAAATGTATTTTTATCCAATGTTTTCATGAATTCTTCATAGGTATTATAAATTAGGCTGTACGTTTGTATGTAATGTATCCTTTCAGAATTTAACTCATAAGGACTTTGTGGTTATTTGTTGCAAACTTAGTTTATTTATTGATTTATTTTTTAAATGACAATTTTACTGTACTGACTGAGTTTAAAAGTGTAATAAAACTAGATATAAAGAGTTTGGTAAGATGTTCATACATATCTGTCTCATTCTGAAAGTTAGAGTTTTGAATTCGTGTCATATTTTTTATTTTTCGTTATACGTTTTCAGTTTCAGTTTTCAGTTCTTTTTTTCAGTTCAGGGTAACTTTCAAGCACAAAAATTCATCTCCAAGAGTAGCATTTTAGCTACGGTTAGAGAGCAATGGATAGAGATTACGCTGAAAAATGCTGATGTATTTTTTTAATGATATCATACGTATTAGGTTGTGGATATGCAATTTCAGCGGCTCAAATTATAATGAAGGACTATAGAAGCAAGAACTCTCATATATCAGTATCTCCCACTGATATTTATGAGCCAACTTCAGTAGCACACACTAATGGGAATGGAAAGATAAATGGGTGAGTTTGGCGGTATTTGGTAATGTGGCTGTGTTACAGAGCGGTGTGTAACTGTGGCACTGTTAACACATGCACTGTACTAGTCTATGCAGAGGAGGTCAACAGTTCAGCCACAACTTATGACATCTTAAAATAGTCGGCCATTTTTTTCCCCACTCTTCCTCTTCTTCGTCCTCTTCTTCTTCTTCTTCTTCCATTGACTCTCTCCCTCCTCTCTCTGTTGTCTCCTTTCTTCTCTCTCTTCCTACTCCTGTGGATTGTGAGACACAATGTCAGAGCTGAGTAGTAGTGAGTCAGGTGGTGTGTCTGCTTATTTGATATGGCTTGGTACCAGTGCATGCTAAACAGCAGATTCAGAGCCTAAAACATGCTGCTCTCTGCTGTAAACAGCTTTGTGCTGCTATTGTCATTTTTTCAGGACATTAATATTCATGGAATACTAGTGGTTTAAACACTTGAGGAGTGTGTGCCTCTGCTGTTCTTCTTCTTTTTTTTCTATGCCAGATTTGTAATTTGCATTTCATAGATGACTTTGCAAAACCCTGAAATATTTTATACAAGACATTGTTTATGCACTTTGTGTCTGTTCTTGGCTCATCTTGAAACATATGACATAGGCTGAGTAATAAGAGATTTGATCATATAGTGCAATCGGCCTGTCAAATAGTAGAGCCTTCTCTCTCTCTCTCTCTCTCTCTCTCTCTCTCTCTCTCTCTCTCTCGTCTGTTAGCATGTGGCGCTTGTGGTCACTCTCACTTCCTTTCTATACAGGACGTTTAGCCAGGTGTCAATGGGTTTGTTGAAAATATGCTAACAGGCATTTCCTAGGCCTTTGCTCTGCTAAGAAAGCTATGTCCCCATATCCTGTCCACATTTCATCCACTTAGGGTGATTTAGGGCCTGAACATAGGGTGATTTAGGGCCCCCCCCCCTTCATCACTTGTTCTTTCTCAGACTGTTTTCAGTAGAGAGACTGAAAATCAGTAAATCACACTGCTTCTGATCTGCGGTCTGAGAAACCAACTCTTTTTGTGGTAGAATATTTTTTGCTGTGTGTTTGACCATTTTGCTGTAGCTTGATGGAGCATATAATAAACAGGAGGGACAAGACATGAATGTGATAACAGTGGAGATCATTTGTTAGCATACTTGGATATACTTCTACATGACTTGAGTACAGATGTGTCTTTAAACTTGAGTATATTTACAAAAAAAAAAACTTCACTTCCACTCAGACAAATCTGGTGGTAAGGTGTCTTCAGCTGTAACTTTCAGGCTTGGTCCACACTAATACGGTTTAACATGAAAAGATCTCCATCCAGAGGAGCATTTGAGCTCTGTATCAGAAATAATCCATATCCATACTAACATGCCTGAAAACGAATGTCACATGGCCATTCATTCACACTGTTAATGCACATGCCAGGAGGAAACAGGAAGTAAGGCTGATAATGTGTGCAAGGACCATAATAAAATACAGAATTTAACTGCACAACAGCTGCTCGCATATACAGCAACACCAGCAGTGCTTCTAGTTCATTATCCATGTTGCATTTACCACTAGGGGCTAAGGCTGATGCTGTTTGTTTGCTGCCAGAATCAGGAATTCTCCAATCAGGAAGCGAATGTGGGTGTCTGGGTCATCATGTCCAAAAGTCTCAATATCTGCTTGTCCAGAAATGACTTAAATGCAAAGCTTGGAGTTTGCAAACTAAAACAGCATTTCCAAAAGTCTCCATTGTAGGGCACAAACACTCTGGAGTAGCATGGACTGCAGTAAATGTAGTGATTCTTTTTGAAATGAAAAAGGGGTTAGTGTAGTTCTAAAGAAGCCCAACCCCAAAGTCCTCAGGATGGAAGGTTTTGGGGTTTCTCTGTAACATGACAGCATGCACTTTTCTGTCTTATTAACTTATTAACTAGGAGAAAGAAAAAAGAGAGACTGGTGAGGGAAGAACTGTTCTATTGTAAGTGATCACAGGAACGAACTAGTTTTGCGGACATTCCACAACATTAAATGCTACTAAAATTTGATAAAATGTACAGAAGGATGTGTCATTCTTTCATAAATACAAGTGTTAGAGCTGGCACACTGCTGTCCTATAAGAGGAAGTAAACACTTTAGAACTTGCTGATACTGAAAAATAACATTCATACCAGAGTGGTAATAGTTCTCTGCCTCCTGTCAGACATTACTATTATTTTCCTATAACCGCATAGCCAGTCATGTTTGATTCCTTGCATACAAGCTACAGCACAGGTCAAAAGTTTGAACACACCTTCTCATTCAATGCGTTTTCTTTATTTTCATGACTATTTACATTGTAGATTCTCACTGA